>JAODUH010011394.1:0-29118 GCA_027564835.1 Typhlichthys subterraneus | reverse complement strand
CACACACACACACACACACACACACACACACACACACACACGCACATCTACACACACACACACACACACACACACACACACACACACACATCCTGATAAGCACAACTCTCCTGCTAATACCCCTCTCAACACAACAGCCCACTGCACGCAGACGTAACCGGATTTAACGAGCGCTGTTTGTTTTTTTTTAACGGTGGCCCTTCCTTCCTAGGAGCAGAGAAGCATCTGCTCCTAGGGAGTGATTTAATAAGTGGCCGTGAAGAATGGCCTCGCTTTTAATGAACGCAGCCATACTTGACTTCCACGAGGTAGAGACGAGCATAGCAAACGATGGAAGGATGGATTCAAGGCAGGAAGCAAGAATGGACACACAGGAAGACTGAACAGAAGGCTAGGCGGAGAGACGAATGCGTAGTCTAATGCATTTGTGTGTGTATAACCACTTTAACTGTGTGTGTGTGTGTGTGTGTGTGTGTGCGTGTGTGCGTGTGTGTGCGAGTGCGCATGCGTGTGTGACTTTGGGTTTGGTGATGAAGCAAGCAAGCTACAATCTACTGCGTCATTGTGCACCCAACCTCAAATCCACTCCCTATAGAGAGCCTATGTTATTTCCGCATTATGGGACCTTAGTTTGGAAAATATATGTATGGTAGCCAACGATCCCATTGGAATTGTAACACCAAGACACATATGATGTTTGTCTATATAAAATATAATTGTTCAAGTCAAGAACGTTGCAGTTTGTTGTGAAACTATAAAGACATCTTTAAGTTAGGGTGTAACCGCTCAGTGAATTACAGCTTCCGTCTCGCACAACGCACGTCACCAAAACAACGCTTTCTTCAGCTTGTGGGTTGTGGCGCGAAAACGTCATGACACTTAACGTGACAAGGGGTTTGTAGTCTTACTAGTTACTACTTACAAGTTTTCACAGTCTTATACTAACAAATTCATGACAAACTGACACTTTCTTGACTCGAAAAAGGTTATTTTTAATAGTCAAACATCATATGTGTGCTTCGTGTCACAATTCAAACGGCATCTAAAAGTAAATGTATTCGAACTTAGGTCCCATATTGCCGAAAGGACTTAGGCTTTCTATCAGCTGCCTATTTGAAAACAGCCTGTCGAGGTGAATGAGGCTGCAGGAGGCGACTACTAGAGTTTGCTTTCCTCAACAAGGCCAAATAAACAATGCATTCTGATCATGTACTTTATTTGTGCAGTGTCATTGTGTGTGTGTGTGTGTGTGTGTTTGTGTGTGCGTCCGCGTGGCATAAGTTCAAGGTACAGCGTCCCGGGCTGAGCAGCAGAAGGCGGTGTAACGACCCGCCTACGGAGCAGATCTAATTCCCCTCCCGCTCCACTGAACACCGGGGGGACTACTTATTGACCTCAGCGCCACACGTATCCCTCCTCTATGCACCCATAGCACAAAGCAATCATGAACTCTTCTCCCAGGGACAGAACCCGTGCATATACCCAATTATAGCGCTAATTAGCAGCTAGTGGAACACTATTTTGTCTGTGTGTGTGCGTGTGTGTGTACACGTTCACACAGGCGCGCGCATGTGTCTGCGTCACACAGCCAGGATGGCAGTCCATAATAATACTGTACATTTTGTAAATGTAAGCAAACACGACGCAGCATGTTATTGCTGGTTTCTGTGCCTGGTGGATTTGAGAAAGAGATTGAGATAGAGTAAGACAACCCTCAGAGTGTGTGTGTGTGTGAGAGAGAGAGAGAGAGAGAGAGAGAGAGAGAGAGAGAGAGAGACCATGCACACGGTGCAATTGCTAGTGTCTCTGCCAAGTATCCCCTCGGTTCGCTTATCACTAAAGTCCACTGGCGTGAGAGTCCCACACCTGCTTTACCACACACTTGCACGCACGTGCGAACTGCATCCAAACATGCTGTCCACACACACACACAAACACAAACAAACAAACAGCTCTGCTCTGAAGATAACTAGCGCCGTTTTACACGAGCAAAGAAGGCGGGTAAGAAAACCATCATTAGCGAGACAACACACGGAAGCGTAGAACAGTCGGAGCAAAACCAGAGCGAGAGGAGTACATGGATGAGAGGAGCGCAGGGGTCGACACAGCCAGCCAGCGCTGAGAGAGGCCCCTCATTAAACAGGAGTTATTAGGAGCCAGGTAGCGTTCCGCCCATCTCCACTGAGGGAATTCATACTCCCGCACCTTTCCTCTATCTCCGCCCTGGGTTCACCTTCTAGCGGGAGTGAAGGAGAACTTATAAGACGCACAAACAGACATACACAGACACACACACACACACTCTTGAAAGGCAAGATTACTTCCATGACCAGCAACACAACGCAATGGTTTGACTCCTCCGTGTCTGATCTAAATACTGTTTGTGTTCACAGGAGAAAGCAATGCCCTATCAAATATAAGTGCAAATATATTAGCCACGAGCTTGCTTATGCTTAAAACAAGCTAATTTGCCTGCCAGTGCAGTAAGTGAAATTCACTTAATAAGATTTCTTAAATTAAGTGCAGATTTACTTAATTTAAGTCACTAGATAAGCCATTTACATTAGAAACAAGTCCAACTAGATTTTAAATCTAAAAACAAGATCATCACACTAAGTTAGATGTAGTTTTCGCATTGGCAAGGCATCTCATAGGACTACATACCGCCACATACTTATAGCGCATACTTATTTATGAAGGCGGACATACAATGCACTCAAAACACCAACCACCACGCGCACCCACAAACACACAACGCATATTTCTAGTTGCACCCATATCTCCTTTCCTGCTGAGGATAGTGGGCTAAACAATCCAGCAGTGAGACGTGGGGGGTACGGGAGCTCCTTCCGCCTTGTTGAGTTCCTAGTGAAGGCATGAGACAGGGGCGTCTTGTCACCCGTAAGCAGGAACAGCCGGGCTGTCGCGGGTCAACCTATCAGAACAGTCACACTTCCTCGCCCACAAGCGGAGCTATTCACATATGTATGCAATTCCAACAGGGCAAGCTCTGCGTATTTGCGGCTTGGGAGACTGACGTGGACCTGAAATCCCGGACGTGGCTCGGCAAGAATGCCTGTGGCTCAGTAATACGAGGACAGGCTGTGGGTTTATTTTTTTTTTCTGTTGTTGTTCTGTTATTTAAACTGGCAGCGCTGAGAGGCAGTGGACATGTTTACAGCAAGTGCCTGGATAATAAGGTTCAATTGTTAAGGGAGCGTTGTCGCTGAAAAAGGCCAGCATGCACCTGGGGCATGCCTCACCAGCTAGTCTAGTGAGTGAGCTTGCGGGGAAGCAGCCATTGAGACCCCCTCTATGCAAGGTCACACTCTGAGAGAAGATCGTGTGTGTGTGTGCGTGTGTGTGTGTGTGTTTACTCTCGTCACTCTACATCTTCCCAAGCTTTTCCTTGGGACCGTTCCAACACGGTGACCTTGTGCAGTAAGAAAGCTCGGGTCAACCACGTGGCCTGTAAACAAGGGAGAGAGAAACAGCAGAATGTGGCCACAGCGGGTGCGGTAATCACCGCATCTGTTATTCCTCCCTGTGCGGCGCTGGCAGGCTGCAAGGCTCCCGGTGGTGAAATGGAGGTTCATTCACAGCGGTCCTACAGAGAGCATTCTCACTGCACTGCAGGCACGCGTGTTAAAGGCAGGGCTGGTCGTTCTCGAGAACGCTCGCTTGCGAGCTCAGATCAAAACGATATCCCTTCCGTGCCGCCGCGCCACACTTCGAAACACACTGTGACGCTAACTGCATTAGCTTACGATTAGCTTGCTGTAGCTTGGCATTGAGCTGGTAAGTTGTGCGGGAGTGGTTCCCCTATCCCACCTTAAACACCTTAAGCACCCCTCCCCCCCCCCCCTCGATTCCATGATCCCCACATATCCAACCTTCTCTTTCCCATTCCTCAGCCACCCATCCACATGTTGCCCTCAGCATTAAGCCAAAACACTATGTTACAGCTCTATTAGCTAACTAGTCTGAGAGAACTTTATTTTATTAGCCCCTTAAGACTCCTGCCAAGGCCCTTTTCATCCTTTATGGATTTAGTAACTGTGCAGGCTCCATTTCCACCGGCGCCCTCTCCTTCCCTGTCTTCCTCAATCTTTACATCTCTCCATCTTGGGTGTGTGCATGTGTGTGTGTGGGGCAGGGGTGGGGGGGGGGGGTTGGGTGTCCTCCTCTCTGAAAGGCTGCGAGCGCTTCGGTGAGTGTACGACGTGAGTGCACGCAATGCGTCCCGAAGCCTCCCGTCTCGCCTCAGACGTCCAATAAAACACCCACCGTGTGATAAGTCTGAACAGGGAGGGTGGGGGGGGTCGGGGGGGGGGGGTTATACACTCAGGCTGTGTATAACGGCCCCTCGGACGCCCCCCTCTCTCTCTCGTCTGTGTTTCACATTATGGTTCCCGTTGGGCGCTGGAGGCCTGCGTGGCTCGGCCCGTGGTGCAGCCAGCACCACTGATGACGCAGAGGCTCCGTCGTTCCAGGCTCCCCTTGACATGCCTCCGCCACACGTTCTATTCCATACGTTGCGCTCGCATCGAAATTGAATCTCTCATACTGTGACAATTCAAATGCTCTGTGGTGATCCGAGGTAGGACCTGAGGTAGTGTGAGCGTGTGTGTGTGTGGTTGGGGGGGGTGTAGAGATAAATTGCTTCCATCTCAACAAGCAAAGTTATTTTGTGTTAGGAAAATAAATGAGGATTTCACTAAATAAATAAATAAATAAACAAACAATGAATGAATGAATGAATAAAAAGAGATGTATTTAAAGCTCTTGTCAAATAGAAGAGAGGTACATGTATGCACTGTATTCCCACACAAACGGAACTATCCCTGCGGTGAGAAATAGTACATATCTAACATGCATTCCTGTGCTAGTGCATGTGCACCGCAGTGAGCGCACACGAGAGTCACCAGCGGTGACCCTGGTGTGAGCTGTAGTCTACAGTACACAGTGTTCAAGCTGATGGTTGATTAGCAATACATCACGTAAGCAGCTCTGCGCTGAACGTCTCTATTTTCCACACTTTACTCTCTGACTTTCAGGCAGTAATACTGTCGATATCCATTGTCGTTTCGTTTTTCTCACTGGGCATCCTGCATGTCAATCAAAACACCTCGCATGTCATATGGGCGGGTAGTGACGCAGGTAGCCAGCGCTGTGTGCCGTGAGACCCACAGCAGCCCCAGTGGGAGAGGAGGGGGCCCTTGGATGTCTCGCTCAATATGGAGGGGTGGGCGGCGTGAGACGCTCACCGGATAAACGCGCACGCGCACTTCAGTAGCTGCTATGGTGTCATCAAGAGACTGTGCTAATGCTATCAGAGGGCAGGATGTGTCGCCCCACACACAAACGCGTACATAAACACACGCGCGCACCCGTTCTCTTTATCTCCAGATATCCTTCAGAAGCTGGGTTCAGTGGACCGTTGGAGGCGGTGTGGGGAAACAACAGCGAGAGCGTTGGAAAGGCGGAGGCGCGTCACGGCGAATAAAATGGCGCGGGTTCCACTCCCGTCGACAGACACTTGACAGCTCTCCCGCAGCATTCCCTCTCCGCCGAGCCGGGCCGCTCGTCGTGTGTTCGGAGAGACCAGCAGCCCCGGCGTCTCTTCCGGTCTGTCAATCGTTCCGCTGACGTCACACCCAGCGCCCCACCGGGGATGTGTTTAGTTGTGGAGTGTTCCCGTCAGTCAAGTGTCAAAGTGTCTTCTCTTGGAGATAGCACAAGGAGGAGGTGGAAGGGGAAGGGGGGTCTATGCTTGTATGCTAGTCGGTCGAGGAGAGAACACTTCTGCCGGTGTGGCATCAATCGGCCTGTTTGTGCTCATATTGTCAGGGCATCGTCTCCTAGCCGAAGCCCCCTGCTAGTCTGCCCCGTGGCTTCATAGCTGGTGCTGGATCACAGGGGCGGGGGGGCCGGGCGGCTCGGTCAAAACGCTACAAATGCACCTGAGGGGCGAAGATCTGTGGATGCCAGGGAACGATCGGCGCGGAAGAGCTACACCACCGGAAAGGCTATGCACTTCAAGCCATACAAAGCCCTCTGAACACGCGGCGGCGCTCTGCAGCAAGTGCTGCATTTTAACGCAAACAGGTCAGCCAGAGTGCCGCGTAGACTGTCAAGGGCCGATTGTCGGTAAGAGGCAGCGCTCTGGCAAGGTCAGAAAGTAGTCCTTCGAGCAATTAACAAACGGTAGATAAAGCCCGGCGTACAGTAGCTAGCGTACTAACAAATTGTGAATGCACTTTCATCGTTAATCAACCAACGCAAAACAACTTTTTTTTTTACTTTTTTCCGGTTGCTGACGTGGGCAACTGAGAGAAAAGCCGCCACTCTCTTGGCCCCACAAAGCGCGTGCCGTTTTATATGGTTCAGTCATATTGCCGCAGCCCAAATACAATCACTCACCGGCTCCTGGAGGGAGAAAGGGACGGGGGGAATGTGCAGTGTTGCATGGCGATCAGAGAGGTGGTGCAACAGGAAAGAAGAGGAGGGACGGGTTGCTTAAAATGTGTGTGGCACTCTCTGACTTTGTTGTTGCTTTATGTATTCAGTGGGTGTTCACCAAGGATAAGCCCATAGGTGTAGAATGTCATTTTTCCACGCAGTAAGGTATTTGCGTATGTGTGTTTGACACAGAGAGAGAGAGAGAGAGAGAGAGAGAGAGAGTTAGAGAGAGAGAGAGAGAGGCATTCTTGTGGGTAAAAGAGGCTGCTTAGCATTGAACTCGCATTGATGTGCATTGTTTGGAAACTCAAAGTTCGCTCATAGTTCATACAGTATTATATTGACGTTTTGTAATTTGACAACCTCAACCTGTACATCCAGTAGAGCAACAGACGTGACGTCACCGTGTCAAACTAAATACACCTCTATAACAGGAACTTAAGAATATGGCTCTAGAAAATAAGGATTTGTCTGTCTCGGAAACAGTTTTCAAACCCAAAGTGGGGATAACTGATGTGTTTAATAAAATATTCTTTCTTGCAATATATTTTATTTTATTATGAGATACTGTATATTTGGATATTTTTGTCCGCATAAATATTGAGCATCTGTCGGCACAGTAGAGAAGCAGAGAAGCTCCTATAAGCTCAAGTCTATTGCAATGCGTCACATGAGGACATTGTAATGATTTTATGACAACGTTCGGAAATCCATTAACAGAACTGCGCGTTTTACAATTGCACTGAACAAAAGAGCCTACCGCAGTGAAGTAGTCCCGCATAAAGAGGACTTAAATGAGGCCCGCGCTTGTGTGTGTGTATGTGTGCACAACTACACAAGACGATGTGCTTTGTTTTACCGTTTCCACAGGAAGTTAGCGAGGAAGTAATTGACCACCCAAAGGAAATATTTACTTCAGACTTGCGACAGTTCTTTCAGTGCTAGGCTAACCAGTGAGCTTCCTTCTAGCACAAAGAGTGCAGTTGAGTTATTTTGTCACTGCGATGTCCTTGAAATTGGCTATACAGCGTCACGGCTGAAGAATAGACAGGCAGCCTGTAGCTTTAAGGGCTTTTGATATGTTCTCAAATGAGGTTTTCTAGTGCAGGGGACCGATCTGCTCTCCAAATGAACTGAACACTGCAACTGCAGAGTCAGCATATATCAGGCTGGAGAGGTCGTCTGTCGATGCAATGCGGATGCTGCACTTGCTCAGCAGTGATTGACAGCTCTCGCTATAAAATTAGTAATTGAAGTACTGTATGAGTAATTAAAATATGTGACTATGTAACTATCGATATTTCTCAATCTGTCTGCCTGTCTGTCTGTCTGTATCAAATTATATCTACATCAGTACTGGTTCCTTGGATACAAACATCTGTTCTGTGAATTATTAATGCAGAAGCCAGTATTGTATTTTGATCTGCAAAATACAATACAATAGTGCATTAGAAAACACAGAAGTAGATATAAATACGAACTATTTCAAAATAATCATACTTCATGTAAATACTCTTGGCAGATTCCAGCCTTTACGCTAAAAATCAACCACTTGCTGATAGAACGGCTCAAATTGTCACATTCCAAATATGTGAGTGACTTCCCCTCTGTTCACAAACACTGCAGCTATCATCCCTGCTTCTACATCTCATGTCATTCTGTCTGTCTGCTGCTCATACACAAGACGCCCTCCAGCCATCTGTTAATGCTAATTAGCCTGTTATGTCATCCCTGTTTTAATAACAAAGGCCACCCACTGAGTTTAAATGTTTAAAGACCCATGCCGGAATATGCACATAAATAAATACTATCTTGCATTATCACCTCTCAGTCCTCAAAGTGTTGGATATTATTGTAGAGAAGACCTTTCTAAAGCATTTTTTAAACAAACTACAGTATATTGTAACAGTTTAACTAAGCGGCTACAGCCATTATAGTTGTAAACAATGCCTTTACAGAAACCACTAAACCTCTCTTAATTAACCAGACAGTGCAAACGCTATCAGCTATTCATTTAACAGATAAACAAGCTCAAGGTAAAAGTGTTCAGTCTATGGCACGCACTGTGAATAGGTACGCAGGTTTCTTGGCTGTGAAACAGCAGCACAAAAGTTCTGTCTGCTCATTTTATGAGTGGTTGAAAATCACCTCCTTAGGAGGATGGGGGGGGGGGGGGGGTGAGTGGGTGTGGAGGACGGGGTGTTATAGACGAAAGAAATGCCAGCCAATCTGCTGAGCTGTTCTGCCTTCTTTGATCACTGCTCTATATCGCCTTCTAAAATGGCTTTAACAGGGAGGAGACAATCCGTAAGGCACTTTTCTGCAGCTTGAAAAACAGCCACACAAATGTAAGCTACTGTTCTGTGTAAAATGCAGTTCTCTGGCAGCCAGCGCCTCCAAATCTCTCAACCCCCATTAAATGCCACATAATGGTTACGGTGATGTACAACATCGCAAGCCTCATAGCCAATCGTTACCTATTGCTCTGCAGCAACAATACAGGTCCTGCTCTTTTTCTGTACATGCATCCCTCCTGCCAGAGTTTAATGTGCAGGTGCCATTGTGCTCTTTCACAAACACACTGCTTTTCCCTGTGTCTGCCGGTGAAGCATAGGACTATTTAAAACAACACAAAGGGGTGGAGGAGGATGAGAGCAAACCCTACCCCCATCAACACGGCAATTAATCAATTAGCCACAGCAAATCAATACCCCCCGCCAAGCTGGGCAGACTGACAGCACTCAGGTGTAATTAAAATTGTTACTATTGACAAATGGAGACGGATGGGGCACTCTCTGTCGGTGCAGCTCAGCTTCAAGAGAGTGGTTGTCTTTGCGAGGCTGGGGGAAACGTCTGAGGTTTAGGATATTGGGCGCGTATGTGTTTTTGTTCCACTAGGTTCACGTGACTGTGCAAGGTACCAGCAGAAAATACTAAAGCGGGACACGATTGAGGTCGAGTGAGAGCAGTCCAAGAGAGTCATGGCGGAGTGCGCCGAAGAAAAATGTAGACAAGAAGTTGATCCGACGACTCTATGCTTGGCTAACAGGCGCAGAGGGAAAACTGGGAATGATTGTTACGGCTTATATACCCAACCGCCTCCCACACTAATGTAGTTCTCAGGATAGATACTGTAAGCAGGTGATTCTCCATGTTTTTCTGACTATACAGTGACAACAAAGTGGTAAGAGAGAATTTGGTAGCCTGGTTAAAACCATCAGGATTTGTCGACAAAGTCAGTCACTCTCTAGAACACTAGAGCTGCAATCAGAACAATATTCCTCCGCGTCGCTGCCCCACACATTGAAAGGCACTGTGATGCAAAGCCTAGTACTATGGCTTTGTTGTTGTGAGCTTTGCGAGCGACTTTGTTTATGTTCCTATTTACAGAGCCAGGGCTATGTGTATAAGTATCTGATTATTTATTTCAACACGCACAGAGCTAGCGAAATGCTAGTGAGAGTCTGTGTTGTTCACAAAATCGGCCCAGGTGGTCCAATCGGCTGCTGGTGTCCTTTTTTGAAACTCACTACCAAAGGTTTTAGTTTTGATTAATAGCAGGTGGTCCAATCACCTGGTTATTATTATATTATTATTATTATTATTATATATTACTATTATTATATTATTGTTATTATATTATGGTCCTATTGGTGCCAATTGTTGTAATCTGAGTTCCCAAATGTATATGTAAACTATAGCAAAGCGCAGAGGTGTCAACTGCAAAATTAGGATTATTTTACCAGATAACAGTACTGTATAGAAGGAAAAATCAACAGCTTGTCGGTTAATTGTAAAAGTCAATGATTACTCTTTGTTAATGTTTTTTGAAGATTCTGCAATCATTGTTTTTGTCAAATGTTGTGTTTGGGAGGATCAGACGTATCAAAAAAATGGTAGAACAATATTTCAACAGCCCTTGGTGTTTACAGTGTCTGGCAGGAGTCAAACAATATTCTTCAAAAGCAGCATCAGTGCTGCCCACGATCAATGACCAAATTGCATAAACGTTTACTTTGGGAAAATGCAAGTTTTCTTCAATTCACTGATCATTGCTTAAAATCTCTCTTGAGATTGGCCTTTGTTCCTCAAAGAAGGGCAAAAAAATTCAAATGAATATGGATTTCAAAGAATCAGGGAACAGTCATTAAGGTTATTGTTAAGGAGGATGAAACGTTGGATAGCTCAAAGTTCAATCGTCCTCTAATTGGAAAAAGGAACTGAATGTATCCACTTCAAGGAACTAAAATCTATTATTTGGTATTTTCTCTTTTTAAAGTCCATGACAAAAGCAGCTTCACACACTGTGAGGCTAAAACGGGCCTGGCATATCTGATCTAGGAGGCCAGTCTCTCCTACACAGCCATCCTATTCTGTTTATGCTAGCACGCTGCATTTTCACTTCTTCGTCTCCACGTCACATTGCCTCCCTCGGCCTTCTGGCTATCACGTAGCTGGTGAATATGACCCTGAAAGCTTTCAAGTCGGGAAGCAGTGTGATTTGGGCACCGTGCTCATGAAATGAAATTTAACAGGACTTAATATTCCTTCAGCACTGGAGACGCCTTGCATCACGTCATCAATCATTTGCCATCGTATGAGGAGCCACATGCATGACGATAGGGGGCATCACGGCCTCTTGCTGTCTGGGTAGACTTTTGTCAGAAGCGGAGTGACGACATGTAAATACAGGTGCTGGTATCCGCACCGTAATATGGTACTGGGCAGACCAATTTGTTGCACGGCACAGCATTGTGGTCTTTAGCTTGGGGTGATTAGATTATCACATAAACACATCACTGCGGCAGCAACTGAATGAATAAATGAATAAACACATTTATTCCTAATGTGTCTGTGAGTAATAAGTCATATTTGCAAGGTTACCCAACAAACACCGACTGGGGGCTGGAAGTGGAAAAGCCATTGTAATAGTTTGCTTCATTACGTGTTATTATTACGTAAAGCGTAAAAATGTGTTTCCTCATCATATCAAAGCACCCCACAAATCAACGTTAAAACAATTACAATCTTATCCCCGCCCTTTCAAATGGCAACAGCTGTTTCCCTTGGTCAAAATGGCAGTGTAATTGCACGTGGTAGCATATGGTTATGGCTGATTAATCCAACTGGGGAAGAAGGACACATTATTTTTTGCGTGTGCTGGGTAAATAGGCACTGGCTCTTACGCTGGATGGACGGGTAATGGGATGGCAATAAGAGGGAATGGGCCTTTGATGAGATGTCTGTTAAAGATTGGCCGATCGTCGGTATCGATCATGGCCCTGTACCATCTCCCACTGACTGGCTGTTAAATTGATCTGCTTCTTGTCTGGCTTCTTAGACAGTGAAACATGCTGGAGATATCAAACCAGGGACAGTAGATCCATCTAGCTTAAGCCCATTTACAGGCAAAAAAAAGCACGCAAAAAAAGTATATGGCTGTGGGTTCCTTTAATCTCATACTATTTTCCCCTGGACTTCATCCAGAGATGGCTGGATTTCTTGTTTTGATTTCTTCATCATGGCAGTTGTGTGGCAGTTACAGTGAGACCATTATAGCCTCAGGGGAGTCCGATGTGGCATAATGTCGGGGATACACTAGCGTCAGTGTGCCCCGCTTGAACACACACACACACACATGAAAACTCTATTATGCAGACAAACGCGCACACGACTACCCTAAGGAGCAGCAATTACAGGGTTCAGAGGTGGTTTCCCAAGCAGTCACCCCCTCCTCCCCTCCTCCCGCCCCTTCCCCAACCCAAGGCCAATCAGATCGCACTTCCATTACGAACGCATGAGGAGCCACTCATTTCCATTGGGCCAGACGAGGGCTGTCAGCTGGTAAACACGCTTTGGCTGCCTCTCGCCCCATGTAATAATGGCCCTCTTAAAGACCGCTGGAAAAGTTAAAGTCCATAATCACACCGCCGTTGCCGGCTTTTTATTTGCTCAAAGGTCATTACGGTGGGCAATTCTAAAGGACATCGGCTCTCTACCAGGTCCTGCTGTGCAGCGTAGGAGGGAACCGGGCCCTGGGTGTGTTTTGATGCAGTGCCATCTTGGAGGGTTGCCTGCAACACAGAGGAAGTCTGGGTTTGACTTTGCCCCTTTGGATGAATGGATGGCAATGCAGCCACGCACTGGGGCTCTCCGTAGCTTCATCACACAACAGATTAAATGCCCCACCTTGCCACCAGTCCTTGATCAGGACCATGGCCCGCGTCCGTAATCTGCACGCAGATTGAAGGTTACCGCGGCTTCGCTGTGTCAAAGACAGAAAAAGCTCAAACGCAATAAACGCTTTGCTTCCCCGCGTTCAAAAGGTAAACACTCCCACCTGTAAGTAACAGCATAAAACACAAGACTGCAGAAAGTATATTTGTCAAACTGCCTCCGCAAATATCAGCCTACCACTATAAACAAACGTGCACCTGCGCACCCCCACTTTAGATAAGTCCCTCAACCTTTTTTTTCCTCAAAGAGCATTTCATCTTCCCCTCGCGTAGTTGCTTTGCAAAAACAAGCGGTGTACAGAATTAGGAAATTGGGACATACTGAGCGAGTATGGCTGTGCATTCATTATGAGCTTGCTCGCTCAAGCCAAAAGCAAGCTAAGTGGTAAGTATAATTAATGACGGGGCTACTGAACGGGACTGTGCAATGGGCTGTCCAAAGCGAATCCACGCCTGGGTCCTCCAGCCCAGTTTGTGCGTTAGGTCTTTCTTGTGCACTGGCTGGCCTTTTGTCCCCAGTAAGTGCGCTATTGTAGACAGAAACACAATTAAAAGCCATGCAGAGACAAACAGGACAGCGCTGGCACACCCCAAGCAAAATCCTTTGTGCGGTGTTCCAGGCAGCAGGGGAAATGACAGGAGTGACGAGAAGCAGCCTTATTTGCAAATAAGGCTGTGGCCACCCTCCCTTCAGCCCCACTGTGCAATGTCAGACTAAGCTGTCGAGGCTTGTGACAAGAGTAGAAAAGGAAATGAGCATTTAATGCACTAAACATAGTGTTTTTTCTTGTTTTATTTGTTGTATATTTAAACGTAGAAGTCAGGTGTTTTATGTAACAGGGGGTTCAAAGAGCAGGGCCATCTGAAAATTATTAAGGATTAAAGCTACTGGTTTGTGCTCAATGAGAAGAAATGAAAATGTGGCTAGCGTGAGAATGAGGGCATTAGCGAGGGCAGCCACCACAGCGCTGATTATGCCGCTTCGCTGGCACCTAAAAGTGCCCTCTGCCTCAGTGAGCCATTGTCGATGGCACCGATTTTATGTAATTTATGGCATTTTATGGAAAGTCCGACTGGCCTGTGCCTACTGTATTAAAATCCCTAAATTGGATTGTATAACCTCTGAGGCGTACGGATACAACTGTATCACATTAACATGTTAATATCTGTGTGAAATGTGAGCGTACAGCCAACATTAGCCTACGATAGTGGATTCAAGGTGGGGCAACATGCTCCATCTCTGCACGCCTTGGCAGAAGCGTGTACTGATATGTGCAAGAGATGTGGCTCGACATGTCAAGTGCACACGCTATTTCTCACAGGAGATTTGTTTTGAGTTAAAGCACACAGCTCATGTTTGGCTCAAGCATCTCCTCGGCCTGCACTGTTCGCCGGAGAGCGAGAACATGGACGATGCTTGTTTATGTGTGCTTACTGCATGATATGCACAATGAAACGGGGGGTTTTGATCTTACCCGGATTCACCCAGGCATCCTAAAGTACAAGGGATTACCCAATACGACAATACTATGAGATGCTATCTAGTAGCGTAATAAATAAATGGTAGGGAAGTCGAGTCAGAGTGTCGGTGTGTCGATTAAATCTGGGTGAGGAAGCCAACGGCAACGGCGGTTGGCAGACTCGGCACACCGCAGTCTTCATCTCTCCCACCCACCGCCCCCCTCATGAGAGAGAGGGCGCTCCAGAAGAGGAAAATGGGGACACAGCAGGCTCGTGCTGAAGCAGATGACGCTGGCAAGGCGAGCCGTGCCGTTGGCCGTTAATAATGGAGAAAGGAGTCTTTCACGCCAGCCATGAGTCTCAGTCTCTATCTCTCTTTCCCCCTCTCTCTCTCCCTCTCTCTCTCTCTCGCTCTCCCTCATCGTCGACACCTCTCAGCTCATTTAACAGAAAGATAAGGGCAGAATGATCTCAGGCAGGCTCTATTAGGGCTCCTCTGGTGACTTAAGACACATTATTAGGCAAAGCAGTAAGTCAGCCCTGCGAGCACTGTGACACGCTACCAGAAGTTTCCCTTATACGGTGGCGGTCCGGAAGGCCTCTACTTCCACACAACCTTTCATTGGAGGGAAGTGTTGTGATAGCTATCGCAGATAGGCAGTACCTGGTCTACATAGGGGTGAGGGGGGATTTATTGAATTCACCATGTGCCCCGCTGTGTATAATAGCCTTTATAGGACCTGCATGGATGTAAGTCCCTATGAGCACGCTATGCCAGACCGGCCTGCGTGCACCGGGAGAGTTAGGGACAGCTGAGCAGTGGCGCGTCCTGTTTACGGCGATTAATGGGCCAGCACTGATGGGAGAGAAGTCCTGTTCCTATTCCTTACACCCCCCCCACCCATCACCCCTCCCACCACAGGTAACTGCTCTTTGCCCACAGTCAACGGCAGAGAGCAAACACAGCACCCTCTGTAGGCTCTGTCTGGTATGCTGTGCGGGCATCTGGTGGCTGTATAAGGGTGCGAGCGAAGGAGTTTGCCGCCCGCATATATCTGCCTGCATGGCAGGAGGGGCAAAGTGCCTTGCTAACTGTCCTGTGATGTCCACAAAGAAACAAGAGGGGAATACATCCAAGATGGAACTGAATCAATAAATATTTTTCTAGAAACGAGCAGCATGGCCTTTCATAAATCCTTGCCACTATCAACGTTTTTTTTTTTTGTTATTGTCCATAGCGTACAATGACTCTGGACATTCCTCTGAGGCCATGCCCATGGGGTTCCTTTTTATTTCCACAAACAGAAAGTGATGTCGCTGGGACATTTAGCCAGCGGTGGATGGCTAAAGGCTTGATACAGGACCTGTTCGCTCCCTTATTAATCATTTGGCAGGGTGCAGCAGCTGCTGTACGGCACCCAAGGTCTCGTGCCTGTCAATTAAGATGAGTGACAAATCAGAGCATTTGTAGTTCCGGGCAAACCCTCCCCTTTCCCCTGTTGTCTGCCTCTATCATTCACGCTGAAGTCTCTCTCTCTCTCTCTCTCTCTCTCGCCCTCACTCCCTCCCTCCGCCACCTGAGCGCGGCCCTTGCCAATCAAGTGAACTTCAGATCATCACAGAAAGTACACCGACCACTGCTGTCGCTCAAAAGCGGTGGCTTGCCGCTGAAAATAGCAAGTGTGGCATTGAAGTGGAGTTAAATCAACAACGGTCTTGGACCTTGATGAAAATGTGCTTTTCATCTTAATTGCTTTGCCTACCGCACTGTTGTCTCTGTTATGCACCCAGAAGGCCATTGGCTCCTCACGGTCTCTATTGCTGCTCGCACACAGCCGTGTACATACAAAAGCACACAGTGTGTCTCTCATTGCGGATATGGAGCAAAAGCCACGCGGCAGCTGCCTATACAGTGTGTTAGTACTGGGCGAAGGCAAGCTCCTCTGTTTTTCCTAGACTCTGACAAAATGCCCGCCACATGTGAGTGGGCATTAACCCTGTGGCCACGTCACATATTCCTCTTCCGGTCCTGCTAGCATGTGGCAATTTCGGAACTTCCTGTGTTGCGGTTGTCTTTCGTTATGTTAAGATTACACTACGAAACTGCTAGAAATGCTGAGGGACTCTGAGAACCAGGGCAGCTTGTCCGTGTCCACCCTACCAGGCCCAATGCCTGCGCACGCCCTCATCACCATATTTACAGACATTAATCTGAGTGGCCGAGCCATCCGATGGAGTGAAGGTCCCGCAACAACTCCAAACGTCGGGCTGTAAGCCAGCCAGGCTAATCTGCTCTTGTTGAGTGATCAAGTATGTATGTGCCAAACATGACATTCCAATTGAGTCCTTCCCCGGCGCTCCGAGCTCCAAAATAGACGCCATAGAAATGACAAAAACAGCGTCAGCTGCATTGTCACGGCATGGCCCCAGTAAATGAGAAATGGATGTGAACTGTAAGAGACATCTGGCAGCTCCTATAAATGTCACTTCAAGTGTAAGATCTAGGGGGCAAGGGGTTCTGTTTATCCTTTATTTATTTATTTTTCTCAGTCAGGGCTTTGCCACAGGCTCACCGGCTGGGTCTCTACAGGGGGGCGCTCTTTTATAGTCAAATCCCAAGGTAGAATGTTCTGGAGGTACAAGTAGAACACTTTGTTAAGTTTGGACTGCAAGAATGACGCCTGGATAACAATGACATGAAGAGACAGGCAGAGCAAGGTCGGACCGTGTGGTCTACACAGGCTTGTTACATAGAAACGTACGCGTATATATCTCATTATTTTTCTTGCAACAGGAATTAGTGATTGACACCACAGACACCGCGATGATTAGTTCCCTCGCCAAGCGTTAATCTTTGAAGCAAGACATCAAGACAGTGCAAAAAGGATCATGTCGGTGAGCTGGTCATTAAAAGTAGCTGAAGCGTTGTGCGGCATGTCTATCCAGAGGGGTGCGTTTTCGCAAGTGAGACTCCCACCATGCCAAGGGTCACTTTCAAGGAGCCACTCCCCCCCCTGTGGTACGAGGAGCGTCCAATGAAATCCCACATCTTTGTGTGTGTAAACCAATACCCGCTGAGATCCGGGGAACACTGATGATTGGGGTAACAGGGAGCGGGGAGATATAAGCAAAATAGAGTGATATATATACGGGAGTTATTTTCCTAATCTCCTTCCCTAAACCCAGAGCCATAGAAAGAACAGAGTTACGCAATAACGAGTTTTGTTAACAAAAGTTTGTCACATGGTTCATGGAGAGGCAAAACCTATGGCACAATAGTTCCAGGAAGTGCTTGGTGGGCAATTTGAATATATTGATCTGGCAGCAATATAAAGTAATATAAAATAACTGGTGCCAAAACGGATGGGACATATTTTGAATATGCTTTACTAAAAGTTTTCCTGTCCACATTATATTTAATACTGTAATACTGTAATACTGTAAAATATAATATCATATATAATATAATATTATATATATATATATATATACACACATATTGTATATACAGTATATTTATATATATATATACAGTATGTATATATTATTCTTTTTTATTTTTTTTTAAATGTTATATATATATAACTTCATTTTTTGGTAATAAATAGTCAATAAACGCACCGATTTACATTTAAAATAGAAATTCTAGAGTACTTTTAGTATTTGAGCTAACTTCCGGGAACTATTTTGAGGCTCCTTTGCTGTTGAAAAAACGATCCATTGGTTTGAACGGAGATGGCGCGTCTCTCTCCATACTAGGCTCTGCCTAAACCCTATGCAAGCACACTGCACTCATCAGGGCGATGTTGTAAGAACCCCATAGGAACGTAATGTAATACACAGGTTACCATTTAGACTACAGAGACACGGAGGATAAACAAATAGAGAGAGAAAGAGAGAGAGAGAGAGAGAGAGAGACAGGGAGAAATAGAGAGAGAGAGAGAGAGACAGGGAGAAAGAGAGAGAGAGACAGGGAGAAACAGAGAGAGAGAGAGAGAGAAATTTATCTTTCTAATCCCTGAGACGCAAGTCATCAATCTACTGTAAATGTCAGGCAGTAGGATATATGCCCTCATGAATGATGGATATCCGCCATAATATAGCCTTGTTTGTCCCGCCCCCTTAATTGTATTACACAGGCAGCCACTGCAGCCTATGATCTATCTTGACGGGTAATGCTTTAGTCACAAGAAACACCTGAATGACAATAAGTCAAGTAACCCGGATGATCGAAGGGAACCAGATGAGGATGGTTTTTAACCTCATGCTGTTCTATGTAGAAATCATCGCTCGAATGTGCACTTGAATGTGAGATAGCAGGTGCGAGCTGAGTGTCCTGTCTTGTCCCCTGCTGCTTCTGCATTAATTTCACTGACGAAGCAATATTCTAACCACACACTTCACTCCCCCCACAACACCAGGGGTAAACAAGCAATCATAGTAATGCTTTGCTGCACTCACGCAATCCAGCTATTGTTCATGATCAAGATTCAAGATTCAGTAGTCCAGATTGAATCAACGTTGCTGATACTCAATGATGCTTTAGTGTGGTGAGGAGTTGGACAAACAAAAAAACTGGCATGAATACAAAGCATACTATCCACACATTAATCAGTTATAATACTGATAAACATCCATGAAAGCCATTACAATCCATGAGGAGTTCCAACATAAATTAAAGTGTTGGTTGAATATAAACCATGTTTTGTACTGTTTTAACAAGTAATGCAACACCTCTAAATGACTGCGAGGTATGCATGACTTTCAAGTAAACACATTCAAATTCATGTATTTGTATATTGATATGATTTGGTGCATGTTTGGTAGATATGCACATCAGCATATGGCATATCTGCTTATTTAAATTGCATCTGCTAGTTTGCTGTGCAAATACTCATCTCTACGGGAGCACTCCTAATTAATTAATAAGGACCTATTAATCAGATTAACATTTACAACAGATGTGATTTTGACACACATATCACATAAGTTCAAACAACAAATGTCAATTAGACCACATACTTCAAATAACGTTTCGCAGTGATAAATCAGGTTATCAGGTGCATTGCATTGCAGTGGCCTTTTGCTAAATCACATGGGCAACACTGATGTTGATAAGATAAGCTTAACATCTCATTAAAGCGATTACAGTAATCAAACGAAAATTGCACTATAGGCAAAGCCAAATGTGTGCACCTACGTGCGTGAGAAAGAGCGAGGGAGAGAGGTGCGTGTGTAAGATAGAGAGAGCTGTGGGGGAAATTGGGGTTATATGCACTAACATAATGCATGTTGCACGTAAGGTATGCCAGAACTGAAGCGCACGTAAAAAAAAAAAACAGCATAAACGAATGAATAGTAGCCCACTTATTCCACCGCCTCACCACCTCCCCAATTCCTTCCCAGGCAAATAAATCCTAGAATGTTTAAACGTGTTGTAAAGAGCTGACATAAAACGACTGATCTGCAGCCTAGCCGAACAAATTGCACTTGCCTTACCTTGAGCGTGTGTACAGTCGACGAATAAGGAAAAAAATAAAATCCATGTGGCACGCCACATTGGTATGTTCAGCTCCCCAAACGATGTCCAGAACCAGGGTGAACTGGACTTGACGCCTCGTGTCGGGCACACTTGAAACATGTTGCTCGGTCCCAAGTCTTTGCCGGACTTGTTCTGGATGTCTGCCTGCTGTCTCCGAGTCCGAGTCTCGCCTTGGGCTGCCTTCGGGTGCTGCGGGGAGCGCCGAAACTGGACACAGGATGCGGGATCTTACCCCGAGTAAACTTGTAAGTAGCCTATTTCTCAGTTTACTATCGTAAAAACAATGAGCAATTCCATCCGCACAATATTATGATCCTCCAAATTGTCAATGGCACAAATGTCTTACTTGGTTTCTTTGGAATTCAGCTTCCCATAGTCCGGTGTATCCTTCTTACTGTACTGATTGTGTACAATTTATTTGCACCTGTATGAAGGCAAGGTGACCAAACCTTACTCTGCAATAGGGTACTTTCACCACATTTCTTTATGTGTCCTTTTTTAAAGTTCTGCCTCCTCCATGGCGGTCCACACTGATGTATGTAGTTCTGCAACGGTAAATGAACAGGCTCGCGGAATTACCTTACCGATAACAGCCAGTAAAATTATCTTATTGACGTACCACAAGTTGTCCGGGACGACGGTCCGGACAGCACATCACTTGTACTGCAGTGGAAGTTGCGCTGGGTCGTGGGCTCTTGATACGAGCGTGCGGGAGAAAAACTTGAAATCGTCACACTGATACAGACCGCGGAGGAGCCAGGCTGCCTATGCGCTGCTTTGGAGGATGAGTCCGGAGTTCCTTGTGAGAAGCCATTGGATATAGAGACTGGAAACCTGCCCTGCGAATGTAGTGCATGTTGCCACCATGCGGCAATGCAGAGTAACGCATTGTTGTGTAGCTACCAGCCAGGCACCATTTAAACACGGGGAGAGGATTTAGCTGCCGTCTCGCATCACAGAAGGTGGAATAAATTGGGTTACTGTTCAAATATAATAGAAAATAGAAAACACTAAACTGCTTAGCTTAGTTATACAGCAATGTTTCATAGACTCTAGCAGGCGTAGGCCTATTGTATATCATTTTAATGAAATTTACTTTTATAAAAATGCAAATTCGGGGGGGGGGGCATTAATGTGCAATATTCTATAATTGTCCTATTGTGTTATTTTAAGAAGGTTACCCTGTGTTGTTGTATTTGCATCAGAGATTATGGATGACAAGGAGGATGAATGAGAGAGTTGGGGACATTTGCAGAGGAGGGGCAAGAGAGTGATAGAATGACTGAGCAAATATGCCTTCACAATGTCAGTGAGAGAGAGAGAGAGATAGATAGATGAGAGAGAAGAGAGAGAAGCCATGGTAGAGCAAACTCTTCACAATGTCTCCAACGTGACTGTGCCTTGCTGGCAGACACCAGCAGTGCACAGTGAAATGTTTTGGTGTGTGCCAAGTTTAATCTAAGCCGGCACATAGCAGCAAAGAACCCTGGGTAAAAGCTTCAGTCGTTTCCTCAGCAAAGCCCTCTTATTCTCCTGTTGTCACTGGCTCTCGCCTATCCATAAAATGTGATACCTTGCACAAAAGTTAATAATAGCCCAGTTAGCGTCAGGAAAACCAAGATGGAGTGCTTCTTTGCCCACCCCCAGGGCAGCCCAGGGACCTGATTATGATTGTTCAATGTACTTTCCAAAGCTGCGCTCAGCAAGAGGATAATTCTGGAAATCCCTGGACACGGCTAATTCTTTTCTCTCTCTCTCTCTCTCTCTCTCTCTCTCTCTCTTTCTCTCTCTCGTCCCCCCCCCCCCCCCCCCCAGATGCCAGATGTTAGTTTTTGGCGTGGTTGGCAATTGTTACTGTCACTACAAGCTGTATTGCGGCCAGTGTCAGCTGCTGGAGTAGTGGCACTCCCTTTGAACCAGCCCCAGAATGAACTACACTGCTGCCAATGAAGTCTCTGAGTCATATGCGAGTCACACAATGCAATCATTTGCAGTATAATTTCCTTGGGTGTCCATATATAATCGTTTTAACAAGGCTGAGTTGAGTGGTTTCATCAGCAGAGTAATGTGGCAGGAGATAAATGAATGTATATAGGATCAAATCAGTTCACAAACCGTGCCCACATCTCCTGCAGTCCTCTTGCATGCGCCACCCAGTTACTCCAAACAACATGGAGGCAAGCGGCTTTTTCCGTGCACAGCCGTAAATACCAGCCCTACATGTATAGCTACCATCATCGTGATTTAAGAGATGGAGGGGCACTACGGAAGCATCTTCCAAATGCCCGAGGAGAGCGATAGGGGAGGGATATGTTTGAACAACAAAAGACATGAGTGTGAGGGATACACTGAAACAGAAAGCCTGATCAATAACTTGTAGCCTGGGTCTCAATGAACACTATCAAGAACATCACATGCATTGCTGTTCACACACACACACAAATTCAAGCATGTAACAGTAGTGATACACCAATGAAATCAGATAGTAGTCGCTGTCAAGACTACAACCTTGCACATATGGATTGAATAAACAAGTATTTATTGCCAACCGACAACATGTGCTTTGCTACAGTAGCAGCGACGCAGAGGGAAGCATTTCAAGAAAGGTGAGCCACACAAGAAAGTCTCAGTGCTTCAGAGAGCTTTGGGAAGTTCACCTTTACACACACGCACACACACACACACCACTCTGATGTTCAGATGCACTTTAACTGACATACCCTTCTGGACTCCATTTCAGAGGCTGCATAGAGCTACAGTATATTATGTATCAGTCTTTTTTAATAAGCCAGTCTGGTCCAGAGTGAAATGTCAGTGTAAGGCAGCGATGTAGATGGTTTGGTTTGTGTAATATTCATATTGCCAAGCATCCTGTATGTTGCACAATCCAGACCTGGTATTCATTGTGTTTACTAAGAATTCCTGTTTTGAGCTTTGATGATAGTTATGTGTGTAGTCTTCTTACGTTCTTCTTACTTAGCACTATATGACATGGCAACTCTGTGCCGAACGTCTGTCACCCCTCTAAGCTCGACACAGGACTCTCTGACTTTAGGGAAGTAATACTGTTGATTTACCTTGGCAGGCTGTTAGTATTGTTAGCACTAATTAATTAATTAATTAGTAATGTTGTAATTTCCGGTGCAACAATAGTGCAGTGCTTTATTTACTAACTTACAATTAAACATATATTTTAATCAGTAACCTAGCCAGAGTCCTATTTTTTAGTTTCCCTCATTTCACCTATAACGTCCAACTTGGTAATTTACTTACGTAGTTGGTTGTCAGGCATGTCAATCAAAATATCTCACTTGTCAAGTAGGCGGGTACTGACGCAGTTAGCCAGCGCTTTGTCCCAGACTTTACGTATGTAAAGGCTGTCTCTGCGAGACGTGTGGCACAGTGATATACAGAACATTCTGCTGTATAAGCTAATTACAACTTTTATTTTCCTGTAACTGTTTTTAGTGTAGTTTTTGCTCAACAGTGTCTCATATTACTTACAGTAAGGGCCACTTTAAGATGGATTTCAGATTCGTATCGGTGACAGTGCTCACATAACCTGCACGACTAATGTTGACCCATGGACATCACCAACACCAGATTACCCCCACCCCAGCGATAGGATGGACGAGAGAGACGAGAGAGAGAGAGATGTTAATTAGGTGACGGGCTCCCTGCTGTTTACATCTCTTGCCCCATTAACACTTCTCTATCAGTTATTCCCCATGTATTAGGAGACATCACAAGGACAAACACGCAGAAACTACTTTAAAAGTGGAATGAGCAGCAGCCCCCCCACCTCCTTCCTTCCCTCACTGCTTGACCAGTCTCAGTGGAGGCTTAATGAGATGGAATAAGCGGGGGATGATTGGAATGGCAGGCCTACAGGGCGATGAATGCCTCCATTACCTCCAAGGCCAATTACATTAAAGGATTCCACACTCTGGCGTTCTCAGGCCGCTGAACCAACACCTCGGACCTTTGACCCAAAGAGAGCACAGTATATGTGCACAATGCACAAGCACAATAACAACACAAACGTAGTGACACACACACACACACACACATTCAATAATTACACAATAAAATACACAGCAAAACACAGTTGAATAATACATGATTCATTAAAGCATAAAGGCGATACATAAACAACTCTGTTGAACACATATCCTACCCAGTTTAAAAATATGTTTAGGCTGTTTATAACAAAAAGATTAGATCAATAGACTATTGCTCTCAGCTAAATGTTTTCCACTTAGATTATAATCTGGAAACTCTGTTAGCATTAGCGTTGTCAAAGCCACCCTGCTGGCGGACCAATCAGATTGGGTTAGTGAGATGTCATTGTAGTCATTCGTGTTTCTAGATACTGTATATGAGGCGATCAAAACAGTTGTAGCAATGCTTATTGGTTAAATGCTGTCCAATAGTTTCAGAATAATCAGAGGACTACTTGTCCAGGAGGAAACAACTAACATTTCCCAATGGAGCGGTGGAGCATTCACTTTGTGAACCAGGCAATACCTATTGGGAGCTTTTATTAACAATAATGTGAGCCAGGTTAGTTGTAGCAAGTTACAATATAACCTACTTGCTTTTAATTAAGTCACAGGATGTACTGTTCACAGAAAATGACAGTGACAGAGTTTGCATGCATAACAGGTACATGCTGACATTTTCCTGTTTAAGATGTTTACAGATTTTTACGTAAAATAAATTGCTTATTTGGGGAACCCTATCTGTAGGAGAGTAATTACAATGGCTGGTTTACTTGTATGTTACAGCCGTGTAAAACCACCAGGAACAGATAGGATAGTTTGAGCTTATTGCGCTGAACAAGACAGATGAGATGACTCAAATGATGACTCAAGAGATTTCTATTTTTTAATTCTCACAAATCCACCCAGTCTGTGACATTACAGTGGCACATCCACAGGGTATGAAACAAAAAGCCTAAAATGGCTTTCTGTTTCATACAGCAGTTACGAAGTGGCTTTAGGAAAGTTGACAGTGAGTTTAATTTATGTACAGAACTGGTAGGCGTTTTGGCAGATGGAGACAGGTTCATCAAATTCCACTCTATTTTCATAAAAGAGAAAGAGATAGAAAGCAAGATGGACATAATATGTACAATCATAGAATTATAACTTTAATTTCCAATTCAAATTAAAAACTTTGAATGTTTCCAGGCAGATACAACAAGAACACTAAAATACATACTGTATTGATGCAGACAGTTAAGACAGTTCTTCTTTGCATATAGTTGCATATAGGGTAAAATATGTGATTATGGAAAAGTATATTCCCGTGCCCCACCATCAAACCATCAGGGCTGATTTTGTGTCTCTGTGCTGAAGGTCAGAACCAATGACCGGTTTGACCCAGAAGCAGACAACAGTGAACAAGAAACAATGTTTGTAGTCAGGAAATAACAGGAAATAACAGTCAGGTTTGTCAGAAGATTCGTGATTTGTCAACAGGCTGGTGGCAAAAGATACAAAAGGGGAAAAGCGAGAGAAGTCGTTACAGCTAAGGATCAAACACCGGGCAGTCAGGAACAACAGGATACAGCAGAATATGCTGCTTCTGAAAGGCGGGATGCGACTACACTGATGGCGGGATGCGACTACATGGACAGGGAGACAATGTGCCACAAAATGAAAACACAACAGTGGCTATAAAGACAGACAGTAATCACATGAGTAACACCTGTGTGCCAACAAGACAATGGCAAACAGGTGAAACACATCTACAGCCACAAGAAACAAACACAGTATTGTATCATCAGTCTAATCCAACGATGCAGGATACACGCAAGAAGTGATTGCATCTGAATGACATCACCCTCTGATAATACAATATACGTACTGCACCTTCTCTCAGGTTCTTTGTACACTTGAGACTACAAAATAAATCTTTGAGGTTTGCTACAACACAATTCTATTGTGCATTGCAGCATTTGCTATCCAGGTTTGGGAAGTTTGGGAGTTGTCCTTCATTTCTAAACATTGTTTGGACCAAAATGGAGTCTATGAAATCATTGTGAAACTCAGTTTTAGCTGGGTAGCTTTAGCTGTTAGTTTTAGCTGTAGCTGCCGAGTCAGACAGCTACAGTATATATTATTTTAGATACGTATTATATTGTATCTGTGTTGTATAGCGTATATTCACAATTTTAATTTGATTTTAATCTTTTTTTGTGAAGCACACAATGCATATCTGTTTTTTTCTTTTTTGAATAAACCTTTTTTTCCATTCATGTTTAGTTAATAAACTGCAGATGATTATGTTTTTCTCCGGCAACGCTGAAAGTGTCCTGGAAGACATGTTTGAATTGTTTTTCAAGAATTGTGTGCACTAAAAGGTCATATGCTTCTTTTTGATGTCCAAACTGTGGTGTGCATTTACCGGGGTCTACAACACATGACCTGCAAAGGAACCCCAGCCAAACACACACACAAGGCATGTTCATGAATCCTAACAGAAAAGCGTTGCAACTTTTTTGAATAAAGTAAGCTAGACTGTTTCACCGAAGGATTTCATGGTGATAAGAGGCAAAACATGTTTTCTGCCCAGGGCTTATGCATGTGTAAACATACATGTATGCAGAAATGCCCTGCCTGAAAGATTTAAGTAACTGTATAATCTTCATTAACTGTATAATGTCACCTTTACCTCTCCGTCATTGACCAAAAACGGACTTTTGCTTTACAGTGAGCATTTACATTTTGCTTTTGAAAAAAGTTCTGTATTGTCAATGCGAATTACAGAATTCTAAACATATGTAGCCTTAAGCCTTACAGCGTTTGCTCCCACAGACAGGCTGAATACCAGTCGTGTTTCTTGATGGTGGTTAAGGGTTGGGAACTGTAGCTGGTGAAAATGATGAATTAACAACTGCTGCCTGAACCAAATCCCCAATCTATGGGAGACTTGCAGCTGAGCCCTTATTTGGCTGCGTGCTCAGATGTGGAAGCTACCCATTACACATCACAGCGGGCTTTTTTCAAACCCAGGTGACACACACGCACACACACGCGCACACACACAAACAATACATGACATGCAAGGGTGCACAAACAAACATACACATAAATGCATAAATAACAGCTTGCATATAGCCGCTCGAGCCATGTAGAAAACCAACACGCAGTGCTTGGGTTAGAGGCCAGTGTGCCTCAGTTCTCATAGAAATTCAGAAGCAGCTTTCACTAGGAGCGACCGGGGAAACACTCATCGAACCACCTCCAAGCTGGAGCATCTGATTGAATTCTGGGCATTAAGCCGTTGTAATGTGAGCTGTCACTTTGTATGTGCCAGACAAACCAAAGACAAATACGGACGCTGTCTAACTAAAAAATAAATAAAAACAGATGTCTGCGTGTGCACACATACACGCACCCACTCACACACCCCTCACCTCTCTCCAGTTTAATAGTCTGACATTCACAATAAAAAAAACCAACAGAAGCTACATTAAAAAAAATGCTATGAAGTCGTGTCAGCAAGATTACTAAGTATTAAGGCTTTTGTAGTCTAACTGAAAAATATGCTATGCTATTGTATTATTGTTCATAAATGGTACTAAGGATGCATACTGGAATACATTATTTATTATACAGTAGGCTATCAGCTTATATTGTCACTTTATGAGTGAGACAATACAATTGCCCAAAAAATATATGTTAAAACAGCACATACTGTCACAATTACATGTAGTCCAGTTTAAAATCATCCAAATGAAAGGAGGGTCGTGCGAGTGCGTGGCTGTGAATTTCAAAATGGTTAGCTGTGCAGACAACATCATCGACACTACAAAACTGTGACATCTCAAAGTCATTGTCTCTGCCAGTCGATCCATCATTCCTGTCCGTCCACAGGCGTGGATGAGACAGAGCAAGATAGACAGGGAGAAAGAAACAGTGAGAGAGAGAGAGAGAGAGAGAGCATGCAAAGAGAGCGTGCGTGCTCATGGTCGATGCCAAGATAAGCAGCTACTGTATTACCTTTTCAAATTCATCCGGCACCCTGCCCCCGTGTCATATTTAATGGCTCGTGAAAGATCTTTTTTGTTTGCTTTTATTTTACTTTGAGAGGAGATAAATACACTGACAGGCCGTGGAGCAGGACCGGCACAAGATATATTTTTCATTGAGCTGCTGCCATGTGTTACTGTAGCTTTTAGCATCTCTCCCTTTCTATGACACGGCCTTCCCATGATTAGGGTTTATGTATGGCGCTGTCAATCTCTCTGTCTGACATGCCCCTGAATGGCATCGGAACATTGCATTCACACAGACATCGTTCAAGTTTGCAACTCGTTTATGACGAGTGTTTACAGCATCCTTGGCTTCTTGTAGCCTAACCCATCAGTTTACAGGGACAATTACATTGCTCCATAATAAAGTCTTGGTTTATATTATGCACTTACTCAGTTAAGAGCGATTATGCTGGTTCACCTGTCACTCAGACAAATAACACGTGTTCAACGGACATGTTGTATATCATTAACCTAGCTAAAATTGCTTACAGTCAGGAGCAAGTATACTGTAGAATGCAGACGCTGCAGAAAAGTAGATACACTGCAGATAAAATCACGTATTAGAGAAGAGAAGAATAGTGGTGGTAAAGGAGTCTACATAGCGTATAGCGTGATAAACTGCATCTCCTCTGGGAGTTGTGATGGAGATGTTTAATGCTGTTTATGCTTTGAAGTCCTAATTTAGTCTTCTACGCAGCAAATCAACACTTTCCAAACTTAAAGGCTGGACAAAAAAAAACTGTTGAATTGAGTTAATGGAAGGATATATGTGTTTGTGTGAGTAAAACGTGCTGTTAGAGAGGCTATCAAGAAGGGAAACATGCCTGGAGCTGCTCAGTCATCAATGAATTGGAATGTATACTTAAATTTAGTCAACTACTACAAAATTGGTGCAGCTTAGAGAGTTCTATCTTGATGCTTTAAATTCTATGTGAAGTCGGATTTAGATTTTCCACAATAAAGACAAGTATTGCATTTTAGTTAAGTTGTGTGTATGTATAGGTACTCATGTTACAGCCTACATAATGAGTTATGACTGATTCTGATTTAGCAGCAATATAAAGTAATATAAAATAAATGGTGCCAAAACGGATGGGACATATTTTGAATATTCTTTACTAAAGGTTTTCCTGTCCACATTATATTTAATACTGTAATACTGTAAAATATAATAATATATATATATATATATACATCCATCCATCCATCCATCTTCTCCCACTTATCCGGAGTCGGGTCGCGGGGGCAGCAGCTTCAGTAAAGGACCCCAAACTTCCCTTTCCCGAGCAACATCATCAAGCTCTGACTGGGGGATCCCGAGATGTTCCCAGGCCAGTTTGGAGATATAATCTCTCCACCTGGTCCTGGGTCTT
>JAODUH010011385.1:0-29122 GCA_027564835.1 Typhlichthys subterraneus | reverse complement strand
GAAGAAAAAACTGCCATTTTAAATTGAGAGTTAGTCTTCCTAACAGATGAAGCACATTATTACATAACTAGAGCTTGGTTTAGTTTAACAGAAATGTTGTGCCGTGTGGTAGTGCAAATGGAAAGGTTGTCATTTGGATGCGTGTGAATTAAATGGCCACGTCTGTTATCCATTTCTTCTTTAACATGTCGCTCATTATATTATATGTTATTGTTTAGTTAATTCAAGCCATTCAAGTTACTGGGGCATAACATTGAACCCAATGTACAGAATTCCCTGGAGGATATGCAGAGGAGAAGGTAAATGGGAATATGGACCTGCATATTAGAGCCTTGCAAATTTCTGACCACAAATTTTGACATTTTAAGACTTTTAAGGATCAGCTGGCAGCAACTGCCTTATCCACGAGATCCCGAGATGTTTGACTGCCCACTCCCGCCCACAGAAACTTTAAAACTGCTGGCGCCCACAAGGTTTGTTAGGTCCTGCGGGACCTGCGGGATCCCAATCCCAATGCAGTCCTCTATGACATATACATTTAAATACACACTAATGATGTCTGATGTTGACGATTGTGAGAATGGGTGTTTCCAAAGCTTTCCTCACTTCACTTGAATTAACAATTGACAAAAGAGCCTTGTCAGGAAAACTTTCTTTTACCAGGAAGATAAATGGTATTAACTGATTTCTGCCAAATGAACACAGTTCAATCTTCAGAATGAAGACAGTTAAGCATGCCAACTCAGACATCCATGGTGTACACCTGCATTTAAAATTGTGCTAGGAATTTGATGTTAAATTATTGGCATCATTAAACCATTGAAATGAGGACAGTAATTTGTAGCTATCCGGATGGCACACAGGGTACAGTAGCTGTCGTTACTAACCTGAATTAATGTTTGGGCATACAGTGGAGACCAGAGCCAGCATCATCTATGTTCTTAGTCTGTCTGAATAACCTCTGGCAAAACTTTGTATTATGCATTAGAAAATATGAGTTAATTATGTATCTCTTTCTCTCCTAGAAAACAAACAAAGACAAATGTAAAACTAAAGTGCCACGGAGAGGGATGAGAAGGAAAATCTAGAACACAATACTCGTACATACAAATACAAAAACAGATACTCAATTACAATTGGAATGATGGAAAAAGCGTAGGAAGCGTAGTGCATTAAATCATAATGCAGCATAGCACTAAGATGGCTGAAGGACTGTTTGTGGATGGTGTCACACAGCTCGAGGTTATTAGCACTAATGCCATGGTTATCTTTCTTTTTTTTCCCATCTGCCGAGATTGTATACACTTGCCTGGATAATTATATCCTAATTAGTGATAGATGGCATGGAGTATACAATATGTTCCATCAATGTACTGTATGTGTGTGTGTGTGTGTGTATGTATGTTTGTAATTAAGGCAGTTTGGAACATCTGCAGATCTGCGTGAGCGATACGCTGTATCTGGGCCCTATCTTACACCCGGCGCAATGCGGCGCAAGGCGGAAACGCAAGGTTCTTTGTTAGTTTCAGAATGACGCAGTTGTCATTTTCCCATTCAGCATCCACGTTTTCTAAATAGCAAATGCACTCGCACCCATTTTAGCGCCCGGGGGTGAGTTGATCTAAATATGAGGTGTGGTCTAGGGCATTGCTGGCGCATTGTTATCTTGAGGCAGTGGAAAGTGATACGCGATTGACCAGCAAAAACCTGGTCTAAAGCTAACATTATCACATTATCAACATGATGTCGCCTATGGCCGGGTGCACAACTATCATACACTCTGCTTGTTACACATACAGGGACGCAGAGGAGCGCACAGAAATGCAAAGGATAAAACAATTAAGACGACAATGTGAAATATTATTAGTGTGTAGCCTATAGCAACATATTTCAGGGATCTTGCTCCAGTGCTTTCACAAACCCGCCGGTACAATAACTATCCGCCAATGATGCAAGACCACCTGGACTTTAAAAAGGTATGAGATATGACACTGGGATTGGTTTATCATATGTTACACCCAAAACACACCCATGAATAATGGTGAGAGAACGTACAACGTTTGAACCATGCGCCCGGCAAACTGACTGTTTTTCTGCCATTAAAAAACAAACGTAGATTTGGACACGCCTTGAATTTAATTTGCGTCTTGGAATTTAGACTGTGCGCTTCGATTGTTAAAATAGAGCCCACAGTGTGTTTGTGTGTGTATATGCATGTGATAGGAAAAGCCTGAAGCCTACAGTATATGCCTCTCCTGCTTGTAAATATGCAATGGGCCGTAAGCCTTGAGTGTCTCTATTAAACAGACTGAGATGCTATGGAGAGCATTTGCTTCAAATCCAGAAAGACAGTTTGCAATAATTGCATGGTGTATCGCAATTTTACACGCAAATAACATATTTATTTATATTAAGGTGTATGTCCGTTACTACGATACTACAATTAAGAATTGACATAGTCAAATCTGATTGGTCAAGTCTTGCCTATGGTCGATTTGATCATCAAATCATGTTGTTGTTATTTGCTCATTCATCAATTGTGATTATAAGGTAAGGAAATTCTTGGTTCAAACCAGATGTACAATTAGCTGTCTGTCATTGTGTTTTATTCACACACACACACTAAGGCAATTATTTAAAAGCAGATTAGTTATTTATTAAATATAGTACAATCAGACATTCAGCAGTAGGCTAAATTAAAATATCTTTGTTTCATGACCACATTTTGCAACATTAAGATTTACAGTTGAATCAAACTCCTTGGATTGATTAATCAAAGACTATAGGTTAATTTGGGGTCACCCCTAGTATATTGTTGTTTTTAAGTGTTTTTGTAGTGTAAGAACACAACACAGCATTTACCCTGCTCTCTACAGAAAGAAACATTAAAGAGATGTGTGCTAGCTCCAGATACCCAAATGGATTTTGTTTTGCTTTTGAATGCTACTGACCAATGATGCTGGAGTATGCAGTATTACTAATTTATCACATGAAATACACTGAAAAACCAGAGACATGACAAAAACAAGGGCAAATAACAATAGCAGCATGGTCAATGTGTATGTCGACATGAGAAAAAAAATTAAATTAAGAATAAGAATGTGCGGATGTCAGCATTAAATCACTCTGCAAGGAGAATATGTACAGTAAAGCTGCAAAGCAACTCACATTCTAATGAGAAGGCAAAAACACAAACCAGCCGTCTAATCAAAGAAAACACAACCTGCATATATTGCCATGTCAGCACATTTCCTCAACTGCTTTCTAACTCTCTTTACTACTGACTTTATATACATGAACACAACACGAATACTAATCACTTGATGAGATCACATCTCGGGCCTGTGTGTTTGTAACCGAGCATGTGGTTTTTCCAGCCATAATCTCTGTGAGCCTCCGTGGTAAAACAGATGTTATTGAGGGATATGGCCCTAATCCTGTGCTATAATCCACAAGGACCTCTGAACAATATCATAGAGGATATTATGATCCTAGCTTCAGCGTTTGTCATGTGTCTGGGCTCAGTGGAGGTGGCAAGGCGGTTCTTATTGTAAAGCTAAAGAAGATAGCTTATACCCAGAATGTGCGATAGCCGCACTTCCAATTCCAATAAAAGAGGCTACAGGAAGAGAAGGTCAGTTATTGTACACACCTATATGTGTCACTTTCTTTGCAGGATTACAGTACCTATCAGTGGAGATTGTCTCTGCACAAACAAGCCCCACCCGGAAACATATTGTAAAACTTATTGTAAAACCACAGTTTTGCTGCCATGGTTGAAATATATCACCAGGGTAATTTGCATTTTTCTTCAGATCATAAAGTATATTATACATTCTTGGAGGTTAGTTAAAGGTTATCATCAAATTTAGAAGAGCATGACATCATACCTGTGAGATGTGCTGCTTGTTTTTTAAACAAACAAACAAATAAACAAAGATCTTCAGTTATGAGCATCTATATCAAAACTATTTTGTGCCAAGACCCACCAAACACCAATTACCAATAATTAATTTTTCTAAAACCTATCCTGCGTGCGCGCCAAATATTTTTGAGCAGAGCGCTCCATAATCTATGGTGTGCATTCAGCTAAATAGGATTTCATCCAATCAGGAACACGTAGGCTAGTTTGCCACAACTTTACTTACAACCAGTATGTGGAACAACACAATGGTAAAGTGCGGAAGCCTTTCATTGATGGCCGTTTCATTGATGGCTGTTTGCAATTTTTGCGACCCACTCACTCTCACTCAGTGACCCACCTGTTTGAAAACCTTTGATCTATAGGGTATGTAACTTTCTTGAAATATCCATCATATTTGTACTATTAATAGATTCATCTGTATCATGATTGTTTATTTTTGCATCATGCACCAAACTTTATTATGACACACGTCTTCTGTGAAACTGCAGCTGGCTGCGTCTAATTCATGAGATCTTTCCAGAGCCAGTCACAACCGCTACTGACCCCAACTGGTGGACATAAATATAGCCTTGATTAATTATAGGTAAATATTGTACTAATAGAAAGACACAGTTGAGTGTTTTGTTTATTTATTTTGAGTGTGATTTCACATTTCGTGCTTGTAGGAAGGCTAAAAGGTGAACATTTATTTGTAGATTTTTTATTTCTAAAATTTAAGATTTCATAGACTTGGCAATGCATTTTTCCGACGTTTGTAAGTACTCTATTGTGGGTGTTTTAAGCAGTTTTTCTGAGGCTTATATTGTTCATATAAATATTGGAATTATATCGTATCGACCGGAATTTTGAAATATATTGAGATATACATTTTGTCTATATCGTCCAGGTCTAAGTTGAGTTGATATACCAAAATACTATAAATAGTCCAATGTTACACAATATCAATAAACTGCAAGGCAGAGTCCAGTTCAATTGAATAAAAAGTTTGGAGTGGAGCTGAGCACAAAATCCTACCGAGACCCCTAGAGGAATCAAGCAGCACTGTTCACAGTTCAAAGATGTAACTGGCCTCTACCACCTCATCTGTGGCTGGACGGGGATCGGGAAGTAAATCAATATTAATGTTTTCGCTATATCAAAGGATCACTGTTCAAAAATAAACACTCCACGTCCAATACGTCCACCTCCTTCTCCTTCTTTCACCTTAAAAATTTTTCTCACTGAAATGTTGCCATATACACAAGCACTGCATGCCACACCGCATGCAGTGCTTGTGGTCTCAAGCAACTTTCAAGTGAAAAAGGGGGTACATGTCATAGGAAGCCCATCAGGGCACCCAAGACCCACAGACCACAGTTCATATGGAGCACCAGTTCATGTCTGCCTTCCTTGTCCCGACTGACTCCTTGGGTGCTCTTTCAACTTTGCATTATGTTTTGAATACCAAATAAGGCGTGAAGGCGATTTATAAATTGATAAATTGGAAAGGCAAAGTTATGCGAGTGTATGAGAGAGATAGAGGGAAGAGCAAAAAGTTTGCACCAAGGTTTGAATTGGTAATGAAACCAGGCATTTGTTTGGTCTGGCAAAGCACAACACAGCATCCATTTTGTGAACATGAGAAGATCTCTGGCTGAAGTCCATCAAAAAGCCCCTTATCTTTCAATAAGGGGAATATTGTGATCTGACAGATGTGATAACTTTGACATAGGAAATGCTTGACACGATTCGTAGTCAGCCATATTTTCTTCGATATACAACAGAACACAGCATTCATTTAATTCAATTCAGGGAGCTTTATTGACGTAAGATTGCAATACTGTCAAAGGTTTCACATAGTTCAACATCATTTATCTCATCTTGGATGACAATAATTCTGGACAAAAATGCATGGGACGGTAACTGCAGTTATTATTATACTCCAACAAGTATGAACAGGTATTGGCTCACTCATTATTCTGGTCATAGGCTTATATTATTGTAGAATGGACTTAATTTTCATCACGGGTGCTAGTCAAACATCAGGGCAAACACGCCAGGGCTAATCCCTCCATGGTTAAAACACCACAATTACAAGGAGCTCACTGTCCAATTATGGATGTGTGCTAGAGCAGGACAGATACATTGGACCCTCTTCCTGAGAGCAATCTGCTCGCTGTGAGATCAGAGTCAACATTCACATATACACACACGCACACACACATTGCACATACAAATGTAATATACTTTTGCTCAAGGAGCAGTTTCAGTGCTATTGTGGTTGTGAGCTTGTTAAGTTTCTGCTTTTGTGGTGCAGGAAGAAATTGTAAAATAAAAAAACAAATTTTAAATAAGGAAACGCAACAGAGCAATTATGTCCGCAGAGAACAACAACAATGTAACACAATGTACCCCCCACCCTGTGCTCTGGAAAATGTCTTCCCTCTGTGAAACATAGCCATTGACGCGTTTCAAACACAATATCAATAGTCGCTGGGGCTCACGCGGTAGACCTATAATCAAAATAATAACCCTGACAGTAATTGTTAACAGCCCTAATGCCCATAATAATTACAATAAACGACAATAACATGACACTTTCAATTGCCATTGTCCATTTAAGGGAATCAATCATTTAGTGGGGGAGATGGAGGAGGTGGGGGTATATCCTTCGTAGGATGCACAGACAACAGCACTGGGTGACAAAGTGTTATTAACGCCTTTTAAGGGCTACAGCGTCTGAACTGCCTGTCACTTGCAAGGTAATTGAAACCAGGCAGGGAGATAAGTATATGTGTAAATTATGTTCCTCATTTCCCGTTGTGAAGGAAAAGGTCAGGGGTTCTTTGATGGTGGAACTTCTCTGTCCTTTCCATTTTAGGGGGTGTATGGGAGGGTTGGGGCATGCTAATGTGGTGGCCTGAGGCAAGTGGGGAAAATGCATTAACACCAATTTAATGGACTGTGTGTGTGTGTGTCCTGTAGGGCTGAACGATAAATCGTTTTCAAACCGAAATTGCGATTTGAAACAATGTGATTAGCAAATCCAAAGGCATGCAATTTATATGCATATCTGACCCAGTTTTGTTTTTGTAGCGGAGATGGTTGTGTTTGCATGCCGTCCTCCTTGTGTGATGGTCATTCTAACTAATCAGTGCGGTGCTCTTCTACAATTGGCTAAAACCAGTCATGCTCTGAAATTCAAGACGACAATATTTCTATGGCCTATGCACGCCCACCAACAACAATGTGAAACACAAGATAACACATTCGTGGGAGTTCTGCTGGAAAATTACCTCCGCTGAGCTAAAAGCAAAGTCGAAATGTGGAGGGTAATCCCAAAGAAAAGCAAAGAGTGGTGAAGGGACACCACACCCCATCCACTAGAGCACACCTGCTCTAGTGGTTGTTGTAATGAGAATACACAGAGTGCCTGCTAAATCACTAATTTCACTGTATAACAATGAACAGGAGACGTACACAGAGCTTGTCACCTACACTGCATTGAGAAGTCAAGGAACTGTGTCAACAAGTGAAAAGGAGCATGAAATGACTCCTTTAACGATAGAGATCTTAAACATTGGCTAAAACTAATTTCAGAAAACAATAATCCTAATTATTTTTAGTTTTATTTATTATTTTAGGGATGTTGAAATGCAATTTATGTGTGCTTGAGCACATCTAAAAAAGTGTCTAAATATATGCCAATGTACACGGGCTATTGCCGCATGTCCTAAAATGCAATAAATCCATGCTGTAAATTAATAAATTCTGTATCTTTTCATTTGAATATAGAGCAGTTAATATACTATTTTGATGCCATCTCCATAATATGTAACATATTGAACTTAATATTGACTTATAAAAAACATATTGCAAATCAGCAATTCGATTTTTTTTCCCAAAATCATTCAGCTCTAGTGTCCAGGTTATGTACTTTGGCGTTATGTGTTTGAGAGTTTTGAGAGCTCTGCTGAGAAGTGTGTTAGCTTAAGCCTCTGACCGAACCCTGCTGCACATGGTTCAAGATCAGCTATTACTGTCAGTAAGTGTAAGTCATTACTGACACACACTCACTGTAGGTTTACTCTGTGTGTGTGTGTGGCGTGTGCGTGTGTGCGGGTGTGTGTGCTCTTGCGTGTATGTGTGTGTGGACCATTAATTGAAGACCATGACAGTAATATACATTCCACAAAACTATCCAACTGTTTATATCATTTGTGTAAATTGTTTAATTGTGTGTACGCATTTTAGTATGCATACAGCACTAGCATGGGCTCACGTTCCTGTATGGACATTTGGGCATTTGTTAGCTTGTTTGTGCGCACACAAAGTGGTATCTGCTACAGTAGCTTAAAGCTTTGTCAGATCCAGACATTGATCTAGATCTAGTAGGGCTAACAGACACACAATATGTGCCATGGTATCGCTCTGCTGCAGTCCAGCCGTCTCTCCACTGAGAGGGTCTATTTTAAGAGGCGAGCCGCTACCTTCGATCAGGCTGTCCCTCTCTGAGCCTGCCGGACGATGATGGGAAATGGGATCTGTCTGTGTGTGAACTGTATATACCTCCCTTTATGTGTGTGTGCTATCATAAATCTGAATGTGCATTGTGTGGACTTGAGTGGAAATGTGTAAACGTGTGCGTGTGTGTGTGTGTGTGCATGCGTGTGTGTGTGTGTGTGCGTGCATGTGTGTGTGTTGGTGGTTAGTGGAAAAGGGATGGGCTGCTGTGGTTAAAAGTGTCTTCATCTGGAAAAACTCAGCCTTGGTCTGGTGTTTTTGCCTGGAATGCAGTGTGTAACTGTCCACACACACACACACACACACACACACACCACAGTCAGCCATAAATATCCCACTTTCCCACTATGTTTTCCCTTGTGACAACATTCTGGACAATTCCATTGTTTAACTGTTTATTATAACTCCTGCCTCAAAACAGAAGTGTGGTGTTTGTCTCTGCACACTTATATACATACACGTGGCTGAGTGTGAACATCTGTGATGCTCACTGTTAGGGAAAGAGGTGGCAGGCACATATTTTGTAGATTTGCGCGACGGTTTTCGAGGACCTTTCGGGGTCTTTTCAAGGTCTTTCCATGAAAAGCGTAAATGGGTGGGATAGAGATATTACGTTTCGAGTGGTTAAGAACATCAGGCTCCCTTCATCTAGCCACAGGCAAGGCAAGATGTTTTTTTTTTATTTTTTGTAATGTAATGTATTTTTCCTGCCCTGCTCACACTCCCCTCCACTGATTGTTTTGTTTTATATTCCTTCGACCTCTTCCCCCACCATTCACTTCAGGAGGGACCATTGTTGGCGTGTTACCGAGAGGCTTCTGTTGTTTGCATCTTATCCAAGGAACCAAGGGCAACCCATTTTAACAACCACTGGTAGTGAGAGCAAGGACACATGTTCCTAGAGTATTTGCTGGGAACGTGCGCTCAACATGCATGAAGTCTTACACAATCCCTGTGAGACTCTAAACTAGTCAATGTTGTCACATCTTTTATTATGCTCTTTGACAAAAAGGTAATTGGCTAATGTTAATAATTAAACAAGGCCCACGTCGCCAGTGAGAAAACAGCATTAAAATGTGAGTAGAGAGAAATGGAAGTGGCGCACGTTGCCCCGTCTGTGCTCAGAATTAGATTGTTGCATTACAGAGGCACTCTGTTGAGCTTAGAGCGCGTACACCATCCAGAGTCGCTCCAGCAAAGCAGATGTCTTGAAGCTCCCCCCTCTGCTCTGAACGTGCACTGATAAAAAAAAAATCTTTATAAACACCTTTTACAGTCCCATTCTCCTTTCCCCGCACCTGGCGTATATACAGTATGTGAGGGAATTAGCATCCAGATAAAGCGATTCTGCTATTTCCCCCAACATATAACGCACACTGCGGAAATTAGTTCTCAGGTCCGCCTGATAACAGTGCTGGGCAAATTCATCATGTTTTCTTTTAGCTCTCCCTTTGCCCTTTCCTTTCTCCACGCGGAAGGAAGCAGAAAACTGCTATAGCAGTTACCACTGAACCGACAGACTGCAGAGGCTTAGAGGGAATCCAATGCACAAGGGAATGCTTTGGCGTACAAATGGTCTGCCATCTTGAGCTAGAAAACAAACTGCTCCGCCAGCATGTACGTCTTCTATTATAGCGCTCACTCATCCTACCAGCACGGTGAATCCTTCCGTGTGATCCCCGTCACGGCCGTCTGTGCATTTATATGAAGGAGCCGACTGACAGTGGATTCATTGTGCCGTCATGTCCCCTGGCTCCCTGGACAACGGGGTCTGCGGCGTGATGACCCGCAGGTGGGTTGATAAGACCGGGGCCACAGCAGACACAGAGGCAGAAACGAGCAGAAAACAAAGATGGTATATAGGCTATTCCACGCAAAAGACGCGCAGATCCAACTGTGGATTCTAGGAACATTCGGAAACCGCGGCTCCTAAAACCTGTGAGCTTACAAGTTGTTTTCTGAAAGCAAAATGGGCATGTGTCTGTGATAGGGGGGATAGGATGTTAACCGTGTATGAGCATATTTTCAAAAAACTTTTTAAAGCCATTTAGGTATTCTAAGCTGTAAGAACATTAAAATGGCAGAGAAGATGGATTGTGGAATATCAATGAGTGCTGTTTTATGATGGGCCAAAAACCAAGCTGTCATTTGGTTATTTTATAATTTATTTTCTAAAGGAAAAAGAAAAGAAGAGCTAATCCCTGCAGTCAATATACAGTTTGTGGCATGTCGCCTGCTTGTGTGAAAATGCAAATGCTCTTCAAGTAAAACATAACCCATACTCTTTTAAGATAAAAACAAGGGAAGGATTATAATACAGAGTTTACAGACACATTTAAATCCTTCGCCACTCAGGAACCTGATAATAGCAAAAAAGAGAACAAGCGAAAAGGGTAAAAAAACACACACTGGTGACCTTTTCTTTATGTGCTTGTTAGAGAGAGGCAACAGCCTAATATGTGTCTATCCACAGACACTTTTGGCAGGGATTTCTGCCAAAATGGCAACTACTGGAAGAAACAAAAAACATACGGACGGGTGTTAGAGGCTAAATGAAAACAGGAAAATGCCCCAGGGGAGACTAGTCCAGCTTCGTCTCGTTTGCTAATGAAAGCTGTCTCTCTGTACTTAACTGCTCCTGCTTGGGAGGAAATATTGGTGCAGTTGTGCTGAATGCATCCTTTTTAGGTGTGAACTGAAGCAGACTAACAGTTAAGATTATGCTTATGAGCTCTGAGCTGAGATCTTCACAACCGAAGCTATTTCACACATTTCCCAAACAGACACGCATTTTGCACCCACGTCTTAAGGTATTAATTGCACAAGATATTGCTAGTCAAGAAAACAGTGTGTGAAAACTTCTGTTATCGAAAACAAAATAATTTACAGTGGATGCATGCTAACTGCACGGGCATACTGAGGCTTCTTCTCCAACTGGCCTCTGAGCTTCAGGCTAGCCCAGAACACTTAAGACCTTTATTACAGGCACTTAACCATGGTGCACGAAGTATTAGTGGTGGGCTCTACTCTAAGTCACAGATAATAGGATGATGCACATAGACACACACACACGTGCACACACACAGTTATGATGTTATTATAGTATCATCTATTCTCTCAGCATAATAAAAGCACCGTTTTTGTTTGGTTTTTGTGAGATTACCGCAGTGTGTGTGTGTGTGTGTGTGTGTGTGTCTTGGACATGTACTGTATGTTTGCATGCACACACACAAACACACACACTATGCAAACTATTAGCACTGGCATTAGTGCGTGTGTCTGTGCGTGCGCAGATGCAGGCGTACTGTATATGTCTGCTGGCGGGTTTTCATCTCTTATTGCTTTTTCCAGCAGCCGTACAGGACAATTAGCATTCCAATCCATTCCTCTATAGTCTGCTATGAGATGTCTCCTTGTTCAAAGATAATACCCCCCCCCCCACCGCATCGCGTGCGTGTGAGAATGTGCAAAACAAGGGAGGATGAAAGTGAGAAAGCGCTGAGAGACGCTTGCTGTGTAATGGGGTGTCTGTTTGGAAGGAAGCTGAATGCACAGTAAACAAAATCCTCCACAGTCATGGGCTATCAAATGCAAAGTGACAAGGCTAACTCTCTTCGCTAACCGTAATGTAAAAAAAAAAAGAAGAAAAAAAGTCAATATTGCATCTCAGTCAGCTTTCTGTTACAATATACTCAATGGAGTCAGATGGAAAGACAAACAGACATTTTAGAGGGAATCAAAGTGATGGAAAAACAGAGACTGAGCATAGGCGGCAAATACTGAGCTGATTCGATTCCCTCTGCGGATGTGGTAATATTGAAGGAGCTACAGTTTTAGACCACAAAACACGCACACAAGCACACACACACACACACACACGCACGCACGCGCGCATATGGATAAGGAGAAACACACACACTTGTGCACACGTAAACTAAGCCGAATGCAAACACATATTTAGACACGGTTGCGCGCGCACACACAGGGCACCCTCATTCATCAATATTAGCATACGACAGACACACTGTGGTGCCCGCACACACACACTGTGTGTACAGGAACCAGGCAATTTTTGTTGACATGCACCATTACAAGGTACTGCAGGATAGGACACAAAAGATGTTCTAATGTTTCCCCACAGATAGTCCACTTTTAATGGCAGTGCCCCTGTTGCATTCTGGGACAGAGAATGTGATAATAAATCTCCCCCAAGACCCCAACCCAATCCCCGTCCTCTCTCTGTATCTGAAGCGGTGTTTCTCCCCTTCTGATCTCATTCTCCTGTTTCCACCCTCTCTCTCTCTCTCTCTCTCTCTCTCTCTCTCTCTCTCTCTATCTGTATTTCATCCCTTTCTTTCTATTAGCCCTCCCACCTTTCTTTGCCTCATATTCGCTCTCTGCAGTTCTCAACTTTGGAACTAATAATAACCCCCCTCCCCGCTAGTGAGATGGCTGGTGAGAGCTTATTTTCTGATAAAAAAAGTAATAGAGGTTTCTAATGGCACATCAATTTCCTTCCCCTCTCCTCGTGTTGATGGTCCCCTGCGTGTTCCATTCCTGAAGATAGCCTTTGTTGTCTCTCAAATGAAGGCCAAATGACTGCTTGTGTCTGTGTGTGTGTATGTGCGTGCGTATACACGTGTTTTCATGCATCAACCCAAGGGATGCTCGTGAAAAAAAAACATTACAGAGAGAGAGAGAGAGAGAGAGAGAGAGAGAGAGAGAGAGAGAGAGAGAGAGAGAGATATTGAGTGAGAGTGAGAGGGTGTGTTTACAGGTGTCTGCATTGTGTGTGTGTGTGGTGTGTGTGTGTGCGTGTGCATGTGTGTGTGTGTTCCCTTGAGACACCCCCACACCACTTAAGCCTAGGCTTTAATTGAACAGTAGAAGCGGTCAGCCATGAACATGATTTCACCGGTGGACTCTGCCCTGTGCAGGGTCTGCCTGGACCCATAACACCTCCACCAGCATCATCCTCTCAGCACAGGGGAGAGTGCAAATGTAACTGTGTGTGTGTGTGTGTGTGTGTGCGAGCGGGTGTGCGTGCTTGTCTGTTTGTGTATAGACAGTATAAGACTGTCGTGTCCCTAGGATATAGAGTAAACCAAAGAAATATAGAAATAGGGCTTTCTGAAAGTCAAGCACCTCCCCTTCATCCCCCCACCCCATGTTTCGAGGGCCATAGATCCACTTTTAACACCACCCCACCCATCCCCCTCTCTCTCCAAGACACCAGTAAAAGGAATAGTCCACAAAGGACTATGCTGGCCCTGTAGCCCTTTTTCTCCTCAAGACAGCGGCCTGTCCTGCGAGCCAGGATGAACAGGCAACATAAATTCTACATCTGGGATAGCAGCCTTCGGAAGGAGCCCATATATAAACACAGGGCAAGGATACGTGACTGTTGTCTAAGTTATATCTGCTGTTATCTTATTTTATTTCTTACTTTATTTTAGTTATGTTATTTCAGTATCATATGTAAAAATCTCATGGATGCCCAGTCGCCGTACATGTGTTGTTGTGGTGGGAAAAATACCTGTGGCAGGCCTGTTTGTAACAGTGATCACAGAGACAGATTGTTGTCTGTGTATCGAACAAGCATAGTCTAATAGTCTGTAGTTGTTTGGTGAATATACATGCAGGGTCTGTATATCTGAGGCTATACAGCACCCTCGTATGCAAATGAGAGAGTCTTTGTAATTCCTACACTGAAGTTAGTGGGTACAATGGGATATAACCACCCATAAAATACACGTACTGATAACTAACCTGCATGTCGTCCACCAGATTAGCATGACGCTATACGCATTGTGCTGACGTTCTGACATACAGTAGCAACAAAAAGAATAAGGTTTTAATTTATCTTCTATTTCTATCATCTGATTCCTTTAACCATTTGTATTAACGTATGTCATGTCAATACAATGTTATCTATATTTATTGTATTCCTTTATGCACCTGTTTTTAATTTTTATTTAATTTAATTGTTTTAACCTGTTTACTTTAACAGTCTTTATTAATGTTGTTCTCTGTATTTCTGTATAATTTTATGGGAAGCACAACTAGCGTGCAGTATTCCCTCTCTGTGAAGCACTTTGAACTGCAATTATGTATGAAAAGTTCTATAAAATAAAGATTATTATTATTATTATTATTATTATTATTATTATTTTACTGCTGGAATTTTTCTTTATATTGCAGGATCCCAAACCTCAGACAGAGTATATTTCAAGGAAGGTGCGCTGGAGAGAAAATTCAAAGTGCGTGTCTTTTCTCCGTTAACCTTACCGCCTGCTCTGTTGCCGTGTTTCCCACTATAGACATCCATATTTCACATCAGTTTGGATGGTTAACACCCATCTATCTTGGGCATCTATATTGCGGTTTACATCACAGGCAAGTCATGCATTATGTATCGCGTTGCAAGTATGCAGTTGCTCTCTAGAACTTTGTGATGCTTCAAAATAGGTGCTTGTGTTATATATGCGTTGGAGAGCTTCCCTGGGAGCACTCTGACCACTCTGATCTACAGCTTCTATAATACCCTGCTCTGTATGTACAGGGAATCATCTGCATGCTGTAACTAAGAGCAGACATTCCTTTTATCTTAACTTGATTGACAAGGCACCCTGCAGGTGTGAAACCCCACCCAGCCCCTTGAGAGATCATAAAGGGGACATGAAACCGTCAGTGAGAGACACACGCAGTATAAGGGCTATATGAAGGATACCATTAATGCAACTTCAATATAACAAAGATTCTCGACGGGCAGTCGGAATCAAAAGGGACAGCTTCGCCGAGAGGGAAGGAACGAGCCGGCCTTAATATGACACTGTCTAAATTACTTTGAGACGGCCGCCATCCCTCCAAAAGTGTCGACCTTTGCTCATCTCTGTTCTGAAATGGGCCCTTCGCAATGCTCGTCCATCTACCGCATCACTCTCGCTCTCTCTCTCTCTCTCTCTCTCCATCTATATGCCTCGCTCTCCCTCCCTCAATCTATCCATCCATCCCTCCTTCCTCTTGGATTCCATCAACTCTCCTATCAAAATGATCCAAAAATGGACGGATAGCGGGGAGGAGGGGCTCTAGTTAGAGAGGGAAAAGGGAACAGAAGAGATATTAACAGTGACAGACTATGGCTATCATTAATGACAATAGCCATCCCCCCCCCCCCCTCCCCCTCTCTCTCCCTCTCTCTGAGGTGTGGAGAGGAGGTAATGGGGTGATGGAGGCAAATATAGTGGGAGATGATGGGCTAATGCATAGAAGGTGACCTCTAGAAAGTGAGACGTCTGGAGTTAAAGGGCTCTAAACGTCTGGGGGATGGGGTTAGAGATATGCAGGGTGCAGAGGGGTGTAAGTACCAGCCGTCCATGAGTCTAAGCTGGTAGTGGAGCGTCAGTGGCCTAACTGGACCTGACAACCCCCAGACACTGCCAATGAAGTGTCCCCATACATAGTCGCTCCTCCACTGACACGGCGCTTAACGCGCCCGTCGGTGTGTCGGCAGGGTTTCTAATCTCTTGTCTCGTGCCCTCGCCACGCGCTGGGGTCGCCTCGCTTCGCTGAACGCTCCACCGCGGCTGTGTGGCTGCTGGAGTGTTCATGAAGGATGTGTACTAGGAAATCTTTCACACGTTAATGTATAATGGCAGCAGATGAACACACATTCTATTATACAGAGACTACTGTATATTAACAGTTACAACATTGATTCGATGTTTATTCTGCCTCCTCATATACTCTATTTGCATTTTCAATTTTCATGCATATTTAGAGAGGTTTGTCTTTAGATTTTTAAATAAATACAACCCTTTTCCCCACTCAAACTTACCATTTAATTGTTAAGTGTGGAAGTACATTATACATGCACGTGTGTATATTAACACATAGTGCATTAGTCGCGTCTGCATTCAGAAGAAGCCTTGCTGTATGGGGAAGCTTATAAAAGGTGTGAGGATTCATGTCAGAGGCAGTGTTCTGCTGTTAGACACAATGTTAAATCATTCAAGCCCCCTCATCACAGGCTGACAAGACATAAACCAACTGCTTGTTTTTATCTCTCTGTCAAGTGCACTAGCACCCTACACAGTTGTTGTTCTTCTCTTTCCGCTGTGTCTCCTCTCTCTATACTGTACAGTATATATGCGCAAAACATATTGAAATAAATGTACATATTGAAGTGGATCTATATTACCGTAGACTCGCGGTGTTCCGTTTGTTTCACTTTTACTCACAGTGTACCGTCACGGTGTACTATCACGGTGTACATCACGGTGTACGTCACGGTCCAAAATGTTATGAATACTGGTAGATAGTGTGTTTTCTCCTGCTTTCAGCCAAAGCCGTAAAGACTACCATTTGATATTTGGTTTAGACAGGATCTCAGTTAGTACCGAAGCTCCGCCCAGCGGGCTTTAGAATGGCAGCAGGAGAGAAAAATATGAATGGAGTTCTATGGGATGGACTAGTCCATGGGGAAAAGTGTTTTATAACTTATTTAAACAACTTACAACTGTTAAATTAAAGAATACCAAATCAAAGTATTTTTCAAACACATAATTATATACAAAAACTATGTTTGTAAAAGAAAATGTTGTATATTAGCTTATGTTTTTCTAGTAAAAGACACAAACTGAAAAACTGTCATATCATGTTGCGTCACTTTTCCTTGGCTTGAAAATCAATAAATATTTATTAAATGATATCAAACTAATTATTATAAATTAGCGTAAGTATCCTGCAAGTGTTTTATGTTCATGTTTGTCTTCATCCCTACTAACATGTATGCACAGCTGGCCGGCTAATGACAACAATGAAGAGAGGAGCTTGGATTACAACACACAAACAGAGAGTGTGATGTAATTAGCTGCTCCAACGCAATTACTCCACTATATATTTACACATAGAAACTAGCTGTTTGCTGCTATATCAATTTCTCAAATATTGTCCATAGCACTCTTAACATTGATTTCACCATTCTTTCTCTTTCTCTCTTTCTGTCTATCTATCCACTCCTTTGCGTTGCATGGAGTGTTGTGGTGAGTGTTGCCAGGGTTACGAATCAAAGGACACTGCAGCGGCTCACTAGGGGGGCGAAATACACCGGAAGATGAGATATTAAAGGATGGAGCAAAAGAGAAGGGACGGAGGCTGTTTTATCCGGTGTGTCTGTCTAACGCCCTCCGCTGGTTTGCCCTCCATCGCTTTATTCAAGGTCAAATGGAAAATCTACAGAGACAGTGAGAAAATAAATATAGACTACACAGTATATATATATATATATATTGAGAGAGAGAGATAGAGAGAGAGAGAGAGAGAGAGGGGGGAAGAGGGGGAGGTCAGTAAGGGCCAAATGGCTTGTTGGCCCAAGGCTAGAGCTCTGTACCGACTCACCAAGAAGAATATCCCCGTGTTTACCCGACCACTTCAATAAGGGCCAAACACATCTTGCTCACCGATGGCCATCATAAGACCTCCCTTTACACTGCACCTCAGCTCCGTAGCAGCTCCTGAGCCTGCGTCTGAGTCTGAGCGTGTGCAATCACAGGGACGTTTCCATGACGCCCGAGCACAGATAGAACTGTCAGTCTGCGCCCCGGCGAACGCGAGTGCGCCAGAATTCACGACTTGCGATGTTATTATTTTGTGATGCCACTTAAAATGCACGCCAGTCTGTCGAAAATTGCTCCCATCAACAGGAATAAAAAGTAAACACAAAATCGATGGTATGTTGCTGTGTTTGATGCCACCGGGCAATCTGAGGCCCACTGGCATGCGTGCGGGATGTCTAGCCAGGGCATCGATCCACACTGCCACCTGGCAGAGCCTATATCATCACAAGCAAATCAAAGAAAGAGAGAGAGAAAAGACACTGGAGGATTTCAGCGGGGGGAAAAACACAGGATATATTTCACATCTCCTAAGTGGGATGCGTTTTGAATACTCAAATTATACAGCGGTGTCAGTGCAGTAGGTTGTCCAAGAGGGAGGAATAAAGAAAAAGAACCGTTGGGTTTCTCACAGATGCTGAGACAAACATGAAAGCAGCTGGTTGGTCTAGCTGCTTTCACCAGTTGATAAAACAACAGGTATGTTTATTTATTTGTTTATTTATTGTAATTCTTACAGCAGTAATATATAAGCAGTGAAGAACATGCCGCATTCCTCTCAGCTCAGATAAGATGTGGAAATCAGCACTCTCTCTCTTTTGTGTGCCATGCATGCAGTCACAAAATGCAACATTGCTTAACATGCAGGTGTTGGACCCAAAAATGGGTCAAACTCAAGCCTGGTTTTGGTGGTGCTTGAATGTGCATCTCGAGAGTCAGCGTGTCCTAGTTACAGCGCTGATAGAATGAATGTCGAAATTGTTGCACTTATCTTGCGGAATATCAATAAACAGCTGAAGCCGGCAGCATTGAAAAGTTAAGCACATATCTATTTCACCAGTTACAGCAATACATCACTAATCACTACATTCAGTACAGTTGACATATAAATATTCATATATATACTGTATATATACTATATATATATACTATTAGAAATAATAATAATAATAATAATAATAATAATAATAACAACTAACTCACCAAATCTCTCTTCTGAATACAACATCAAATAAACATCTTTCATACAGGCATAGAATACAGGGATAGCAGACTCCTAGACTGTCATGGAGCTCTTGTCTATCTGACAACCTCTTTTTGACGGAGGATAACTTCAGAGTTCATTCATGTGCTTTGTTGCCAACACTTTTTTGACAGAAGTGAAGGGGGGGGCACACAAATCACCCCTCCCCGCCACATCTCAACCCCCCATCCGGCTCCAGCCCCCCCCACCCCCCCACCCAGCTGATCGATGACAAGAGCAATGGGGGTCTGAATCAATGTAACTACAGTTGGGAGCATCCGTGCAGCAGAGTAGGAGATTGAAAAGCAGGCAAGAGAGGGAGAAAGCCAGAGAGCGCAGGGGGTGGGTAAAACAGAATATAAACACACAGCGAAGACCGGGTCAACACCGCAATCAAAACATCGCGGGTCCACGTGAGGCCAAGCAGGGGGCTCTTACAGAGGGCATATAAACAAATGATTGGCAGATAAAAGGGAACATAAGTCCGCTACCTTTGAATGTCATTGATGTACATCTGAAGCGCGTGCAGCAGCGATATCGGCGCAATGCTGCTTGATGCATATCGGATTGCACAGTGTTTGCTTCCATATGCGGTGCAGTGTCAACTCAGACATACTTTGATGTTGTGGGAAAGTGGAAAGATAGTTTAACCATAAATCAAAAGCAATCAGTGTCTAGACATTCATTATATCTGTTTGAGAAAAAAATGCATGAAGCAATTAACTTCGGTGTGAGGTTTAAATGAAAGGATACTGCATGTGTACAAATGCTACGTTGTAGTTGGGGAAAGAAACCTTGTTTGAATCTGATAGCAAGCTTGTTTCTATTTCACCCAGGCGCTTGTTTGAAACCAATATATTGTAACAGCGCACTGTGCAAAGTGTTTTCACGAAAACACCTTAGCCTCTGGGACTTTGTAAACGGAGTACCTTAAACGCTCTTAATCACGCTAGAACAAATGTGTAGTTTTTAGCCTTCCCAGCTCTCCAGGGAGAGTTGATAAAGCATGGATACTGTTCCATTGCCAGCCTTTTTTTTACTAGTACTTACTGTACATACTGTAACACCTGGGAAATTCCCAGTGTAGCTACAGTTTCATACTGGGCAGCTGGACAATCATATCAGAAATTGTCACGAATTGTTCTCAATTCAGAACCTATAATGTGAAAACCACACTGATGTTTTGTTTACAGTTTGTCCCAGAGATGGTAAAAACAACCTGCTGAATATATATATATATATATATATATATATATATATATATATACTGTATATACAGTAGGTACAGGTATAGGTAATTGCATTTTCTTAGTAAGTTATGGCATTCAGTCAGGTTTTGAGTTCTCTGAACCTATTTGGTTTACAGTGTATCTACCTTTCAAATTGCATCTAAAAACAGGTTATCTTAACAACAAATTCCATTATTATTTAAGAGAACATACTCATACTATTTATACTAATTCACACAGTTGTCATCGGAAGTTTCTGAATTCAATATATGGCCACCTGCCAGAATATTAGGAACAAATGAAATATGTAATTATCGGGAGGGGATGGATAACGGCTAGAAAATCTAGTATGTGAGCTGCAAGAATTCAGCGAGATACCTGCTGGTTCAGCATTAGTCGAATTGCTGAAAGCACCTTATGACCTTATGCCAAGCCAAACAGGCACAGTAAAGATAAAGTTACCGACACTATGAAAGAGTCAACTGTTACTATTAGCAGGATCATAATACTGTACTTGACTTGACTATGAAGGACTTTTGCGGAATTGAGTGTAGCAGTGCCAAAGGGTTGTAAAGCCATCTTTGACTACTGGTAACATTATGAAAATCAGTTATTGGATCAAATGCAGCAAATGTGAGATTTCCATAATTATTTTTGCATGTTTTTTTTTCAGCAAAATGTATAGTTTATAACAGTGTTTTGTTAATGTATTAAAACATATAAGTAACACCCTTCCTCTCACCATGTCTGTTTTTGTTATTATTGTTGTTTTTTATACTGACACACCAGCAGACACCTTTATCGATTGGCTCTGCAGAGCCAGATGCACAGCAAAATGACATGGCAGTGCCACTGTGTTGTTATCAAAACTCTTTCTACAGTTGGGTAACAGACAGTCACAAGCGTGGAATGGGCTTAAACAAGAAAAAAATATCGAAGTCCCTTCAGGAAGAAGTCCAGGGAGGGCAGACTCAGAAGGGATAAGGAATTGTTTTCCTTCTTTCAGATTAACAGCAGGGAAAAGCAAACCTCCAGATGATCGGCTCAACTCCTCAATGTCCTCCACCTACAACACTGTCCCTTCTAACAGCACAAAAGTGGAAGCTTTCCCACTGAAGCAGAACATAATCCAACATGGCATCGGCATGAGAAACACAGTGAAAATGATAACGCACAGATAGGCAGCACACCGGTCTCACAAGCTTCCGCGGACACTGCCGACAGCTGTGAAGCCTGGATAAATGCATTCATACCAAAGGGAAATGTTTGTGTTATTCTAAAATGACCACCCGATTATTATCCTCTCAGTGTTTCTAGCATATTTCAAGCAAATACTTTAATATGTCTCTCTAAAATACAACGCATGTATGATGCTGGTGTCCTTCAGACATCTTGAGCTCTCATCTGCCTGCCTACAGTGATTTGACTGGCATCATACTATAATTTGTGGTTGAGAAACAATAAAACCCAAGGCAGTGGCTTATTGTGAATGTCATATTCATCCCAAACACCAGTGTGGGGAGGTAAAGCTGAGATATGCATATTGAGTTTCAGTCAAATTATCATATTTTCAACTCACTTTAGTCATTGGGGTTGAAGAAGAAATCAATATTTAAGATAAATCACACACATGTGCGTGCACACACAGTACAGTATATATTGTGTGTTTGTCCACACTTTTCCATCTTTTCTGTCTCTCCTTTTAAAGTGCATCCCTTTCCCTTGCCTTCCGTCATGCTATGGAGGATGGCATGGAGCTTGCATGGACAAAGTGATTCCACAGCACTAGGACTGCATGGGAGAGATAGCTGAGCGCATAGCGTTAGCTAGCAACAGGCCCATTGGGCTAACCCTGCTGCCTAGACGGCTTTAAGAAGAGAGCTAGGGAAATGACATTCAGAAACCAGAAGATGGAACCAACGTTCCAAGCCACACCAAAGTTGTACCGAGACTTTAAAGAGCGTATTCCTGCTTAACGTGCTTTGGTTTTCTCCCGAGTTGTGAGAATCAATCTAAATTCCGAGAGGAGGTTTGCGTGATCGCGTTGAATTAGGACTACCTTCTCAAACTGAAATTAAGCCCTGACCTACTTTACTTGTTGTGTCAGCTGTCTCAAAATGCCTGTGGTTTGGCTAAGAATAGACTTAGAAAGACATACCTGCTACTTTATCAGAGTAACATACAAATATGTGTACCATAGTGATCCATATATACGTACACTGTACTGGTCACAATAACGTAGACATCTAGCCCATTTACCACTATGCATTCATGCCTACATACCAGCTTAGCTTTGACTCAACATTGGCAACAGAAAGTATCATCTGTTAAACAAAAAAATATTATTCTGTCAGCTAAAGGCCTCGTAAAGACAGGGGTCAAAGGGCAGCCGTGTGCCCCGTCATCACACGTGCCGCCATTGAATCCCTGGGTTACAGTTAGCATGCATGTGTGTTGCGGTAAGAGAGCGTTAGCTAAGTGTTAGCTCAGCGACGCCAAACGCGGAGCGCAGACGTGTCCGGCACACGCAGCATGGCACCGTGGACGCGCCAGAGGCGTGCCTGTAATCCTGTTGGGCGCCATATCCCTAGATGTCTGGCCCGGGTGATCACCATGTGACTATGGGTGTCACCTGTGTGTGTGTGTGTGTGTGTGGCAGTGTTTGCGGTATATATATATATATATGGTTGTGTGTATGTATGTGTGTGTCTATGTGTGTGTCTACAGAATGTGTGTGTGTGTGTGTGTGTGTGTGTGTGTGTGTTAGTGTATGCACCATGTGTATATGGTTGTGTGTATGTATGACTACAGTGTGTGTGTGTGTGTGTGTGTGCGGGTGTGTGTGTCAGCATTGCAGCTACTACCTCCATCCTGGTAGACAGGCTGGGCCAGGATATCAGGAAAGAGGGGGGGGGGGGGCAGGTGGGGGATGGGGGGTCTGCATCTCGGGGGCACGGTGCCCGCTGCCAACTCATTTTCTCTGCTGCGACCTCCTGCCAGATGCCCGGCGCTCTGCGGTGGTACGCTGACCTGCGCCTCCTATTGATGGATGAGGGGCAGTGCGGGTGACTCAAGCAAGAGCGAGGGATCAGTGCCGATGGAGCGTGTGCACGTGCGTGCGCGTGGGATGTGGCGCAGATGGTAGGTTGTGTGTGTGTGTGCACGTTCGTTATTGCTTCTGGGCGAGATAAAAAAAAACAAAAGCGTAAAAATGTGTGGGCGTATCTGTGGTCAAGTGTGTATGGAGTGTTGTGTGGGATGTGCATTTGTGTACAAGTGTGTGCATGCGTGTGCGTTCAGTATATTCAAGTTCCAGGGTTGCATTCAAACTTTGGCTTTGATTTTGAGAATCCGCCAAAAAAAAAAAAAGAAGAAATTGATAACCATGTTTGATTGCTGGATCTCACTGTCTCTCATTCTCACTCTCAATTTCCCCTTCCCCTATTATACAGTACATCCATTAATTTCCCTCTTTGTCTGCACTGTGGAGTCAATCAGATGGTGGTTCCCTCTGGTTACTGTGTGACAGAATAGGAGGCCTGATTTGAGACTCGGGGAACACCCTGATTGTATTTCCTCATCATTACCTCTCACACTGCCTGCGTTTGAATCTGTCTGTCCCGGGGAATAGCTCAGGGTGCCGACTGTGATGTGTACGGGAACAAAATGAATGCATCATTTCACTGCGTGAAATAAGGGACGATGTTATGTGGGCTGGCCTCTTTGGGAAAGAGAAGAGTGATATTCATTTAGCGACAAAGTGGGATGTTATAAGAGGCTAAGATATCATTATGTAATTTCTTAAGTACTTTAAAAAAAGCCCTGCTTTGCGTAGGGGATTTATATGGAAAGACCTAATTGTAACTGAAAATAATAACATGCAACTGTTCTGTTTGGTTTTAAATACAGTACAAATCACAGCCCGTAGCATTATTTTGTATGTGTGTTTGTTTGATTCTCACGGGGGCTAACTGCAACTTCAAAATAAATCGAAGGCAACCCTGGAGCTCGTGACGGAGAGCCTTTCCAGTCTGCGTCAATAAGCGGCAACGCCAAGTGCACCGTCCTGCTACGTCACCAGACGGAAACATCGACCCGACTCCACCTGCTTCATATGATGTTCCTACGGCCATCAACTCACAGAATAGGAACTGACAGCCCTTCTATCTCATTTACACACATAGTGGAGTCTGCACATTGTACAAGCATTAGACAAGCAGCGCACACACACATGAAGCCGTGGCATGATTGATTGGACAACTACATGGACGATACATGGTTGGACATATTCATATCTGACAACATGTTTACATGTTTCTAGTTGTATTTCATATTTTAGTAAATGGTAATCATGTTCATGAATGCATATCTACATGCACTCAGCTTGTGTGCGTGTGTGTGTGAGTGTGTTTATTGGCCTAAATATGCACATCAAGTGTTGTACATCGATTACTGTAAATCAAGCTAGCTCTCCCTGGTGGGGGTGGGGTTGTCGGGTCCTTCTGCCAGGACGGTGGGCCTTGTAGGTGGGTGGCTGGCATATATACACCCACTGATGGGGGCAGCTGGTCCCCATAGACATGTTGGCACCAGACTGTGTGTGTGTGTGTGTGTGAATAGTGTATGTGTCAGCAACTGTCATCCTCATATTGACCTCATCATTCGTCTGGCACACACACACACGCACACACGCACACACACACACACACACACACACACGCATGCACGGACACCCACACCACACCACACCACACTACATCACACACACACACACACACACACACACACACATGTGCCAAAACCCACACACATACACAGATATTGAATGTTAAGTTGGCGCTGGCATCTGGAGCGTAAACACTTCCTCTAGTCGTAACTCCCACACAGTTTTCCGTCCTCAGAAGACCTGCGATGTTAAACTCCGTCAAAGCCGCTGCAAACAATGAAAGGCCGGCTAAGACGGGGGCGGGGGAGCGTTTCGCCGTCGAAGCTGAGGACTCTACCCAGCGCTGCCTCAGGAGTCAGCAGATTTCTTTCATTTCAAAGCAATATCTCTCCTCCTCTGGACCCGATAGCCTGTTTGCAGCTAAGGCTCCAAGCAGGTTAATACATTCACAGAACTCTGGAATGTCTTTTCCTCTATTGACATCTGCGCTAAATTGGCCTTAAGGCTCCATTGAGTTTGTGAGCGCAGGGGGTTATTTTAGCCGCTGATCCATAGGATTTCTGCCCCTGCACCAGTAGCCTCTAAACTCGTATCCAAAACACACATGGGTGTCCGCGGGTGTCCTGCCGCCCACTGAAACGCTCCCGGCGATGGGAGGCCACAAAGGGGAGCTGGGGGTTAGAATTAATGTATGTTAGGTAAGGAGAATTTCTACAGTGATGGCTGCCATACTATACCACAAAGCCAAACAAACTGGTGCTACTGCTGATGCAGATACAGGAAAGTGTAAATAGTAAAGATACAGTAAAGTGTAAATAGTAAAGATATAGTAAAGATACAGAAAAGTGTAAATAGTAAAGATACAGGAAATATATAGTAAATTGTAAATAGTAAAGATACAGAAAATATACAGTAAAGTGTAAATAGTAAAGATATAGTAAAGATACAGTAAAGTGTAAATAGTAAAGATACAGGAAATATATAGTAAATTGTAAATAGTAAAGATACAGTACAGATACAGTAAATATACAGTAAAGTGTAAATAGTAAAGATACAGTAAATATACAGTAAATTGTAAATAGTAAAGATACAGTACAGATACAGTAAAGATACAGTAAATATACAGTAAAGTGTAAATAGTAAAGATATAGTAAAGATACAGTAAAGATACAGTAAATATATAGTAAATTGTAAATAGTAAAGATACAGTAAAGTGTAAATAGTAAAGATATAGTAAAGATACAGTAAATATACAGTAAATTGTAAATAGTAAAGATACAGTACAGATACAGTAAAGTGAACGAGAGGAGAAAGGGAAAAGAAGAGGAAGTGTAAGACAAGAGAAGGAGGAGTAAGGAGTAAGGAGGAGGGGGGCAGAGGAGTGAGAGGTGGCCTTAATCCATCTCCTCTGGAGAGCGTGGGGACACTGAGTTTGGGCCCCGCATTAAATGCATTACAGAAATGCACCCCTGCAGGAAGAGAGTGAGCGATGAACCGCCATCACCCTCCCCCCACCGCAGAGGAAGCTGTTCCAATGCTAAAGTGGATGTGCATCAGGAGCTCTCTCTGTCTCACACACACACACACACACAAAACACACACACACCTCCCTCACGCTCTCCCAGGCAAACAAACATGGCATCAGCCGCGCCCACAGTGGACGCTGCCAGCAAGGCTTTTGCTTCGTCAGTAAACAGTTGACCGTCCTTGACAGAGAAATGTTTATGTAGCTGGCTACAGTCCTAGCAGATAGGCACAAAGAGTACAGGAGAGAGAGGTGTGTGTGTGTGTGTTTTGGGGGGGGGGGTACAACGATCGGCCAGGGCGATAAATAAAGCCCCCGGAACAGCGACGTAATTATTACACAAACAAAGCAAAGCGCAGATAAAGTGGAATATTTAAACTGCCCGCAGGAAGATTAGCCAAGTGTCCGTGGCGACACAAGGCCATGAGTCTTTCAGACACACACAGCTGATACCGACCCCTCCTGCTCACACAGATCGCACCCGGCTACCAGCAGCTCGTGTTGTAAATATACACAGGAAGTAAGGTCACGTCTTTGTAGCATACTGCATATTGCTGACAGGGTAGAACATCTGAATATATTCCACACAAAACTTTCAAGATATACATTATACATACATGTTGTCACAAGCTCACTAAACACTAATAAACCCAACTCAACTATTATGTTAAATGGTGCTTTGTCCTAATTTGGTATTCGCTGGTTGAAGGCTATCTCAAAGGGCAACAGTGAGTACCAGAAAATCCACAAATATGTCACAAGGGAAGTGCAATCAATGTATGATAACTATAGTGCTTCAAACTAGCTTTTTATCTGTAAACATATACTGTATGTGTCCCTCTTGGTGTTGATGCTTTTATGTTATGCTGTCTGTCAAACCAGGTTAAACCAGCATAACATTTAAAAACTCTACAGGGATCATCTTGGGTACTAAGCTATTAATTATGTTTTGGAGGACCATGGGTAAAAATAATTTGAGAGCCACTGCTGCTCTATTAAACCTGTGTGTGGATGAAGGCTTCCAGACTATCATTTCCTCATGGTGTCCATGAGGGCCCTCTCAAAACAGTTTCAAGAGAGGACATTTGAAGAAAAACCCCAAAGGGCTGAAGTCAGCGACCATTAACGTGCCTGGGCGGCACAGAAATAGCAGCGTACCACTCCCTACAGTATGTGTCTGGTCTGGCTACTGTGTGCCATGTCCTAATCCTTCTTCTTGAGCCTTCTCCGTCCCCTTCCTTTCAGGACAGGACATCATTCCGTCGCTCTCTCCTGCCTTCCAACATGTCAGCCATTAAGGCCGTTTCATTGGCTCATGCAATGTGGCAATGTGGCAAAATGATATTCCTGTATTCCTTCAAAAGTGTTCCTGCTCTTCCTCACTAACGATCGTTCTGCTGTGGCCTCGATCGGGAACGTTGCCCTTGTTGGTTACGGTGCCGCAGGGAGAGAAAGTGGAGATAGTCTCCCGTCCAGGAATTCTGTCATGTCTCTGTTATCCTCTCTCCATCTCCTACTACCTCACCCATCGCCCCAACACACACACACACACGCATGCACACGCACACGCACACACACACGCAGACACACGCTTGCACGCACACACACACACACACACACACACACATATACGCACATGCATGTACATGCACACACGCACACGCTTGCACGCACAAACACACACACACGCACACACACACACGCAGACACGCATGCACGCACAAACACACACACGCGCGCACACACGCACACGCTTGCACGCACAAACACACACACACGCACACACACGCAGACACGCATGCACGCACAAACACACACACACACACGCACACACACCTCCTGGAAAGCTGATACAACTCTTGTGTCTTTTTTCCAGGTTGAGGCTGTTGCAAATCCATTACAACAGATCAAAGCCGGGACATAAACCTAACGGCATCTGGCTCCCAGATGGGTGCGTGTGTGGGGGGGGGTTATTATTACACTCCTCTTTCCTTATTTAGACTCCACCGTTGGGAGGCCCGGTGGTGCCATGTGTCCTATCAACACATCCCTCCTAACCGGACCACATCGTGTGCAGGAGAAGATTACGCAAGACCCCACCCTCCATTCTGCCGTGTGGCAAACAGGACATGCTAAACAACAAGTAACGTGGGCGCAAAGCCATTTTGGCCAGTCTGGGTTCTGTCAGGCCCAGCGGTGAGCCAGGCCACTCGCCAACTAATAATCCCCTGCCCCAATAATAGCTGTTATAATATTGCATTGCCGGCATCTGTCCATTTAGGACGGTTGTAATTTCCTCCCTTATCTGCAGCTCAGCTCCAACCATGTCTATAGTGGGGACAAGCATGAAGTGAGAGGCACATCTCTCTCTCTCTCTCTCTCTCTCTCTCTCTCTCTCTCTCTCTCTCTTTACATTTACATCTCACAATACAGTTGTGCCATGCAGTGGAAAGCCCATGTATGTTGTCAGTGTTGATTGTCGTAGTCACAGTATGTTTAGAGTTTGGACAAATGTCGAAAGTTCATCTTAACTTAGCTTCAGGTGTGTTTATTATGTATTATTATGTATTTTAGTATCTATTTATTTATTTCTGTAATATCTTGCATATTGTGTTTTACTGTATCTGGCTTGTAGA
>JAODUH010011374.1:0-29127 GCA_027564835.1 Typhlichthys subterraneus | reverse complement strand
TGTATATAAGTAATATATATATGTGTGTGTGTGTGTATATATATATATATAGATGTTGGATGAAGTTATGATGTGAAAATATATTATTAAAAAAGACAAAAGCATTGTGTGTGTACACAACCAGACTTTATAGCAAGTCTTATCACTGCAAATTTCCCTTCATAACAGGCTATGCGGTATACCCTTTTTCAGTGGCATTTCCAGATCACTGTGAAAAACTAGTTTTTGCAAATTGTTAATCATATATTGATTGCATATTTAATACTATACTTTATATGCTACTGCCACACTTACTTGCTCTAGCACTTTTTTATGTATGCATACTTATGTTTATTTAGATTTCTTATTGAAGAAAGAGATGTGGACCTCAATTTAAGAGATAACTGGGACAGTACACCATTGTAAGTATGGTGGAGTAATCAGTATTATTCAGTAGGACTATGTCCATTTTAAACTGAAAATCTTGTTCTACAGGTATTATGCTTGCCTCTGTGGCCATGAGGAGCTGGTCCAGTACTTGCTGGCTCGTGGTAAGGGTATATGTTTTTTTTACTAAAGTTTAGTTTTTTTGCAGCTTCATGCATTTAAAATCAAATGTAGGCTGGTCATATAGGAGGCCTTGCAATTCTATAGTTTGCTGTGGTATTACTGTGTACGTTTATTTCTCTACTTTTTATCAGGAGCCAAGTGTGAAGCTAACACCTTTGATGGGGAGAGGTGTATGTATGGGTCCCTGACTGAGTCAGTTCGACGTCTGCTCAAAGATTACAATCGTATCAGTTCACAAACCATGCAGCGTGATTATTTTGACTACTTTCTTCACATGTAAGGATCAAATATAGGCTACTTTCTCATACATTTGAAATTTACTGTATGTTAAATGTGAACCGTCTTAGTGACTTCCAAAGTTAGTTAGTCATAACAATGCTTCCACTGTTAGCTAGCTTAGTTAGTTAGTTATAACAATACTTTCATTTAACCTGGTTTGTGCTGCGTATTTCTCTAATCAGGCTACTTGAACAAGGTCAGTACAGTGATGTCAGGTTTCATGTCCACGGAGAGACATTTCCAGCTCACCGTTGTGTTCTTAGTGCACGTTCAGAGTACTTTGCGACGATGTTCGAAACAAAATGGAAAGGGAAGGACATGATCACCCTCAAACACCCTTTGGTAGGCACTTGCAGCCAACCTATAGTTTTCCATTTTAATATGTTACTGTATCCATGCTAATTAGTCATTTTGATTTCAGATTAATCCTGCTGCCTTTGGAGCTATGCTGTGTTACTTCTATACAGGTTGGTGTGTACAGATAATGGACCATTTTCATATGTTAAATATGTATGTATACACAGCTGCATCATGATACAATTATTAATGGGACAAATCATTCACATGTTCCAATACTTTTCTCACCTAAAATATGAGTGATTAAGTTCTAAGTTGATTTACACACCTAGATGAAAATACCAGGAAATTCAGATCATTAGTCATCTTCAGTCATCTCATGTACATATTTTGATTTCAAACTCTGTTGTCTTGAGTGTATAGTAAAAACAAAGGAATTGTCATCACTGTAAAAGTGCTATTTAGAACACACTGACCAATTTAAATCCTTGTTGCAGTAATTAGAAATGACAATCAGCTGTATGCACCCTGCTATGAGGCAGCTGAAAAGAAACTTATTTTTGCTGTTTTGGTCAGTTTAGAATTATTTCCTTATTTTTCCAAAGGACGTATGGATATTGATGTAAGCTTTGTGGACGATTGCAGAAGACTTGCTAAACAATGCAAAATGCAAGATCTCATGCTTGAGTTGGAGAATAAATGTAAACAGGTATATGAATATGGTAAGGGATTTATTAACATTCATCAACCTGGAAACATTACACAAATGCACATATTGTTTTTCTTACAATATAATAAACGGTGTATACCATCTGAAATTAGTTTATGCGTTTAGACATTTGTCGATGTGTGATCTCTGTCTTTCTGCTGGATAGTTTCCAATAAGCCAGGGATCTGTGTGAAGGTGCTCACCTTGGAGCCACAGAACTGTCAGCTTCAAGATGACATGGCTGAGCTGGCGGTTTGTGCACTTCCTGCAGGACTAAGAGTAAGCATGGATACAGTAGCATGCATTCAGTAGATGAACAGAAGTGTGGGTCCGAGTTGTCATGGGAATATAAGACTACTTCAAGATTTACATTATTAGTTTGAATGAAATGAGCATAGTTCTTTACAATAGTGGTTATATTCTATTTTTTATTGTCTTGGCCTAAATTAATATATTTGTTATTTTATAACATTCTTTGTGTGCATCTTCTCCAGATTGGGTATGGCGAGCTTCCCTTTGACAGAATCGACAACTTTAATAGTTATCCTGACATCTGCTTCAGGGTTGACGGTTATGATTTCTTATGTCACAAGGTAAGCTGTACAGCACTCACTGTGATTCATGATGTCATCAGCACAGCCTCACCTTACAGTTTACCCTGTCTGTGTACATCTATAGGCATTTTTCTGTGGACGCAGTGATTACTTTAAAGCCTTACTAGAGGACCATTTCAGCGAGGGAGAAATGCTGCAGTCCCTGCCCAGTATCCCAGTACTCACGCTCCACAACATCTCCCAAGACATTTTCATTCACCTCCTTTACTACATTTACAGTGATGATACAGAGGTACAGTACATTTAGTCCAAAGAGGCCTCTCCTTCAAATCTCATGGCTTTTGGATGTCAATTATATGTTTTCAAGACTACTTTTAGCCCCCCAGCTAAAAGTCACATATGATGCTATGCATTGTCGAGATTACAGTACAAGAGAATGTGGGTTACTATGAACGCATGAACATTGGCACCTTTTGCCTCTAAGGTGGTCTGACAAAAAACCAAACTTCCCTGACGGAAATAAATTATGTTCTCCTTCATTTATTTTTTTCTCTTAATTTATTTGTATCAATGCAAAATACATCTCAAAAGAGAGGACATATTATACCGTATTTTGCAAATAGCTCATTTCCATCTGCAGTCCCAGGTGGAAAATTAAATGCAGAGCTAAATCTAACAGTTCCACTACAAGTACATGCTTTTCAGACCTAAGCAGACATGCACAGATAAACACACACATCCGCACATACAGTATGCTCACACACAGCCACACAAACCCACAATAGCACGCTTCATAAACATTTTGATGGGTGTTTCCCACTTTTAATTCATAATTTAATAACTATGTAAACCCATTGTCCTTGTACTATATATATATATATATATATTTTGTGTGTCTTTTCCACAGTTATCTCCAGAGAACGTGTTTGACGTGCTTTGCTTAGCTGACATGTACCTGCTCCCGGGATTGAAGCGACTCTGTGGGAAGGTTATTGCTAAGGCTATATGTGAGGGCAATGTTCTCCACCTCTGGAAGACAGCCAGGCTTTTCTCCATGTCTCGTCTGGAGGACCAGTGCACTGAGTTCATGGCCAAGAATATAGATCGGGTAGGTCTTTCATCTTTTTAAAAAGGGCAGTATAAGTATAAGTTAAAGGGAAACTCAACTTAGGTTTAGTTCTTCAGAATGGGATAACGGGTTTTTGAATACAACTCACACTTACCTATACTCTACCTCTAATAATGGCCATTGTCACCTTTGCCATTTTCACCACATTAGCATAATATTAAGGGCTCTTTCTGACATTTGCCATACTAGGTACCTCCATGCATTTGCATTTGTCCACATTTCACTAACATTGTTTCTCAATACCATATTGAAACAATGTCTCGTAGTAGAATATGATTTAAAGTACAATGGGATCCAAATGTTTGAAACCTTAAATTTGCTTATGTTTCGATTGTAACACTAATATTGTCATTATAAAATGTTATCTGAAAATGTAAGTGAAAATTTTACATGAATTTCATAATATGTTAATATTTGGTATGTCTCCTTTTTGATTTGATGACAGCATGGACGTTAAAATATGTGAAAATATGGGCCCCAGAAAGATTTGTCAATGTTTCTTGTCCTCACAATGTTTGTTATGCTCAAACGTTTGAATTATTTTCAGGCGTGCATGAAAATATTAGATATTTTCAAGGTAGCTTTCTCCAGAATAACTAATAACTAATTTATTATTAAAATAATAATAAATAATAAAAAAAATTTGGCCTAATTGCGTAAGTAACACACATATTACTGCCTCTGTGTGTGTTGTAATCCGACTCCTTTTCCTTATTTTCATAGCCGAGAGTGTATGCGAGTATATGCTTGTGTATGCAAGTGTATGCTTATGTATGCTAGTAGAAAATAACTACTTGTAGATCGTGCCTGCATGCGTGCAAGTGTGTCGCCCAGGGAGCATTTGTTCTGGTCTGAGATGCTGGCACTTTAGTGTATGACATTTAATGACATGAAGTCATAGAGCCACTTTTAACTAGCAGTTTCTATAAGAATAGTAAACCATCTCTGGGATTGAATGATATTTGTTATGGCCGGAGGAGTTGAACCTGTCCTCCCTTTTGCTCTACAGCTGGTAGACCGAGCAGAGTTTGCTGAGATGATTAAAGAGGATGCTGAGGCAGTAGAGAACCGACATAAGACAGACTCCATCCCTCTAGTGGATGAAATCCGCTTTCACATTACCAGCAATGTCCAGACCTTCAGTGCTATTGAGGAGGCCAACCAAAAACTTCAGCTCATTGAGGAGTTGTTGGTTAGTATTGGATTTGATTGCTAAAGCCAAGATTATGATATGGTTGTGGCAAAATCTGTACTGTTTTGAGAGGACTGGCAACATATGTACATATAGTATGTATATCTATGTTTTTTGTTTTTTTTAGGCAATTTACAAAGTATATTATAACATATACAATACGTACATAATATATACACATACATAGAATAATTGTGGTTGAGCTATGTTTTCCAAAGACACAGTAAGATACAGTAAGAGTCCTATATAGGCTGTCATATTTTGTGTGTGAAATAATAGATGTTAAAATGGGCCTTTGTTTTAGGTCTTACATTTTTTTACATCATGGATTGTGAACCTGTACATGTTGAGTCATAAACACATTTGTTTTATTTTACTGCTACTGCCACCCCTTTTAACCGTTATCATTTATTATGCTATTAATTTTCAAAACTTTTATATTTATTTCTGGAAAAGACAATAGGTTAGTGGTTTGATATGTTGACACAAAAATGTAAAACTGAAATGCATGTTCCTTGTGTTTCTACAAAATGCCAACTATGTTTGGAGGACATTCTTTGATTTAAATATTGCTAATACAGTACATATATAAGAATAATAAACACTCAATTTAGATTATTTCTACAATAGGCTACAAGCATGTTAATATGGTTCAATGCAAAACAGCTAATTGGGCTAATATTTAAAGTTTTGTTTAGTTTAGTGTTCCCTTGTGGGAACTGACATTATCCTGTTGATAACAATTACACACAAATGTTCACTTCAGAACTATTGTATTTATTGTTAACTTCCTGCCACCCCATGGATATTACAGGTAATGTCTGCATGTGGTTCATGAAATATTGCTTTTGTTTTGTTTTTGTCTTCTAGCCTTGACAAACCAAATCTGCTTGTTTTAGTTTGCAGTTTTACCTGTAATATGATAGTGTAAAAATATAATGTTTACAAATAATATCTTGTAGAGCAGGTTAAAGCTGTAAAATGTGTGAATGAAGTCTTTAATAAACATTTAGGTTTCGCCTATGGGTGGAGCCATTTCTCTTTTCAGTGGCAATGTCTTATTTTACTAGATGCTATTGATGTACGTATGTATGTACTTAATCCAAATAATATAATTACTGCTAATAAAAAATGTCTCGCGCTTGTCACCCATCATAGATTACTAAGAAAAGTTTTGTACAATCCCTTCACAGAAAATGTAGACATAATAACTTCATGATACAATGGAGTTCATATGACATATGACGAAATGCTGTCTCTCTGCTGGACTTGCAAACTTTCTTCTTTCAGACACACACCTTTCTCTGTATATCCTATCATTAGGTCAGCTAATTATCTGCTTAACCATGTACACAACAAGATCAATCTACAACAATGGTACATCATGACAGCTGTATTCGACTGCACTTATTCACACAATCACGGCCATGTTTTCTTTACCCATCCAATTCAACCTTCATTCTATTTAAAATGTAAGACTTGTGCCAGTGTACCGTCTGTGAGTCATGGCCAGCTACTGTGTAAGAAAGGACATGGTCAAGAATACACATACTCTAAGACCTCTTTACGAGATTGTCCTGAAACAAAAGTATTTGGCCCTGGTATGTAAGACATTCACTTTCCACCACATTTGCATTGTCAAAAGCAATGCCATATTGAGGATGCCTATATACAATACAACTCCAACCGTGATTGCAGCACATGCTTATCTACTATGAATTTTCTTTTTTTCTGTGCTCACTTGCCAAAACAAATATGAGTATGTGAACACGGGTCACATGACAACAAAGACTTTAACAAATCATGTGTTTACATTTCATTTTACATTTTCAACCTCAGGAAATAAACATGACATAGCCTAATCAGAACATTGTTATCTGTGTCATACATGTTTTTGCTTGCTTATACTCTATAAAATACCCCACATGAGGTGACCCACAATGCAAGCAGTACATAAGGAGCAATACACAGTGTCTGCATGTGAGACATGATTACAAGTGACAAATGTCCCTAGACAGTCCTCTAACAGAAGATAGGCCAAATCTATCAAGTACAAATACTTCAGCTACAGACATCATAACATATGAGTCCCTAAGAAGAACCCCACTGTTAAACATAAGAGTTTGGCACTGTGGAGTTCACTAATGATGTGCTGCAAATTGATACCATGATGATACCTGACTAGGTCATGGAGTTATATGGTGTGTACAAAAATTCAACCTCAATTCCCCAAAAAAGTACGGACAATGCTTCTCCATGTTTTCCATGAAATTCTCCCATACCTGCTGATTGCCTCTTTCACAGCAGAGGCTACAGCCCTTTGGGCCTGTCGGTACCTTGCAACCACCTCCAACCAACATTGCCCACTCAGGTTCAATGTCCCTAACCTCCACAGGGATGCCAGAGAAGCTCCACCGGAGGTGTGAGTTGAAGATCTCACGGGCAGGGGCCTCCTCCAGATGTTCCAACATGGCTACCTTTGCTAGTCGGCACCAGAGATATTAGTCAGTTAAAGATATGATTTTATTGTATAATTTTCTGCCCCTCTCGTCACCTGAGTGTCCAAAACATGCGGCCTCAAATTTAATGATACGATCACAAAATCGATCATCATGCTCTGGTACCACGTACACTTACGAGCATCCTTAAGTTCGAACATGGTGTTTGTTATGGACAGTCTATGACTAGTACAAAAGTCTAACAACAATCACCCGCTCGGGTTTAGATCAGGGAAGCCATTACTCTCAATCACTCCTCTCCAGGTATCTCCATCATTGCCCATGTGTGCGTTGAAATCTCCCAGTAGAAATATGGAGTCCCCTACTGGAGCCCAGTACAAGATTCCATTCAGGGTCTCCAGGAAGGCAGAATACTCTGAACTGCTGTTCAGTGCATAGGCACTGACAACAGTCAGAGTTTTTTCCCCCAGAACCCGTAGGAGTAGTGAAGCAACCCTCTCGTCCACCGGGGTAAACTCCAACATAGCAGTGCTCAAACGGGGACTTGTGAGAATCCCTACACCCACCCGGCGCCTCACACCCTGGGCAACTCCAGAGTAGAATAAAGTCCATCCCCTATCAAGGAGAACGGCTTCAGAACCAAGTCTGTGTGTAGAGATAAGCCCCACATGATCTTAATGTTAGCACTCCACCTCTCGCACAAGTTCCGGCTCCTTCACCCACAGCGAGGTGACGTTCCACGTCCCCAGAGCCAGCGTCTGCCGCCCGGGTCTGGTCCGTCGAGGCCCCTGACCTTCGCTGCCACCCATATGGCAGCACACCCGACCCCCACGGTTCCTCCAACAAGTGGTGGGACCATAGGATGAATAGGAGGATGGTGCCATGTTGCTTATTTGGGCTGTGCCCAGCTGGACTCCGTGGCAAACAGCTACCAGGCGCTCGCCAGCGAGCCCTCCCTCTGGGCCTGGCTCAGACGAGGGCCCCGGGCTTCCTCCGGGCAGGGTAACTTCTATTCTGATTCATCATGAAGGGTCTTTTGAACCATTCATAGTATATCCCCTTCACTGAGACCACTTTGCCTTGGAAGACCCTACCAGGAGCACAAGGCTCCAGACAACACAGCTCTCAGGATATCCACCACAATATGCTGATGGTTTCCGGAGAGGAATTGGGGTTGTAATACAATGATAATGAAATGATGGAGTCTTATACAGAGCATTCCCCTTATATTTTAGTTTGTTTGCATGATGCCCATCCATGAGGTGCCCAGGGCATCAATTATTATTTGAGATTATTTGAGAAATCGGATGGTGAAACAGGACTGTTTTTTTGTCATATCATAGTAGTGACTCCAGGTCTGGGTCCTGTGCCATAGTTTGTGTTTACCCTTGATCAGCCTTTGCTTTCATCTGTGTTTTCCTGTGTGTATTTCAACATGGTTCCTGTTGGCTTCTGTTGAACTGTAACTTTTTTTTCTCTTGTGTTTGCCTCTAGTTTAGCAGCCCGGGCTTGTGCTTTTGCCATTCAGCCTTTTTGTATCTTGGACAATTACCTGTTGTTGAATGATTGCCTCTGCTTTGCCCTCTTGTACTTCTGCCTGAGTGACTGCTTTATTGCATTTCCATACTACCCCTTCCTGTTGGCTACCTGACCACAGTTCAGTGAAGCATGTTTTTTTTATCTCATTGTCTATGCTCCTTTCTGCTAATGGTTTCAAGTTTGGTATTTTCTTGTTATTCACAATAAGCCCACCATCAACAGGAGGAGATTCAATTCTAGCTCTTTAAAAATATATACTTATTTTGTAAGTATTTATTATCATGTGTATGTGTTTCTAGTTTTGTGCCTATGAAGTTCTATAAAGAAATATGGGGGTTAAAGTCGAAGAATCAGTTAGGCAACTTCATAGTATGTCAGAGTCACAGCAATGTCCAAGTTCGTTTTGTTTTATTCCTTCTAAGGCCTTGACTTGTTCCTGTTGCACTGTGGCAGAAACCACGCTGGTTGTATTCCAAACACATTTGGCCAATTGGCCTTAACCCTCAACAATGTCAGACATGTAATTCACAAAGCATAGGCTACAGACAGGATCGCACAAGACTATATATTTTTAGTAAAATAATTTACAGTGCACATAAAGGTTTTTAAGACGTTGTATCTTATTATTCAATGTAATTTCTTTCTGGCACTACATGAATAAAACTACAAAAAATATTATAGCCTACTGTATATTAACTGAAGATTAATTTGTTATGGGGTTAGCAGTGCTTAAACACACACAAAAGCTCTGGAAACACCTTGATGTCATAATCTACTGTAGTAGCTCTATAGGCTATAGGCGGTAGTCTATGGAGCCCCAGTAAATCGTGGCCGCATGAGTTCATATTTTTAATACCAGAACCTGTGCTGGACTTTGACAGTCTGAGCAGGGAGGAACAAGGTCAATCAAGGCCAGCTGGACTTTACGTCATTAATGCAGGGCTGGTGCTTTTACCAGGAATTGAACATGAAAGAGGTCAGGTGGGATTTGGACCCGGTTCATCTCACACCCAAAGATGGTGTCATATCCCTAGACCAATAAGATGAGATAAGTGAAGATCCTATATAAACTAAAGTCCAGTTAACTTTGTCTGCTTGGGGAAAATAACTTAATGAAAGAAAGCCGACTGGAGATATCTTAAACAAAGATCTGGCTTCACAAAGGACTCATCTGGGATTTGAACCCGGGATTTCTCGCACCCTAAGAGAGCTCTTTTGTTTATTACATGAAATCAGTTACTTGAATCAGATTACAGGTATAAAAAATTATTTAAAAAAGTATGATTACTTGTAGGACTACTTTCAAATGTAAAAGGGAAGTTCTGTTCTCTTATTAACCTTTCACTAATGGCAATACATGATTGAAATGAAGTCGTACTTTCTTAGCAACATAAACACACACAAAAATAGGAAGATTTGGCATGCTAAAAAAAAGTATGTTTAGGCCTTAAGTAGCCTAATCTAAAACTATGGTAAATGTAATGGAAAGTGCCATAACAGATTGTGTTACTAAATGTAGGTAATCCAAAAATTACATTAATGATTATAATTTTTGTCTTTAAAAAGTAACCTACCCAACCCTGCAAGTAACTGATTATGTAATCAGTTACTTGTAAGAAGTAACCTATTATGTAATCAGTTACTTCCCAACCCTGCTTTTTAGGATACTTCCAAAACAGCATTAGCCTAGCTCGTCAGCCGTATAGACCTGTATGGTCTTCATGAGATTAAATTAACACAAGGTGGTAGTAGATGTATTGCATTTAGCAGATTCAGACTAACATTTAATTTGAATTAGATTAATTGCGGGTTTTATAAGAATTACACTATTGATTTTGAATCAATATTAAAAATCAATTTCAATATCTTATTTGATTATTTATCTAAAATGTATATGACTACTACTACAGTACAATGTAGTCTAAAGGTGAAAGGATTTATCAGGAACTGTCACTTTAAGAATCAGGTCTCCTGTTGCATTGAGAAGCAAGCTGGTGATTTTCCACTCAAATTTATATTAAACGCACAAACGTTTATGAAAAAGAAGGTGATGCAGAAGAACATGAATTAGGGGGTATCTCACTGAGCATTAACCGCACAAAATCAAGAAGGGACGGCTCAATAAAAGTAGGCTATCTGACACAGTGACAGGTAGGCAAAATTAAGCGTCTTCATTTCCATGTTATTAATTAGGAAACTACAAAATAGTCTCAGGCTTTAAAATAACGTCTAGACTACCGTAAAATTGCTTACTTTCTTTGATTGGATATTTCAGTATCATACCGCAGCCTACAGTAGGATTGCCAGCCTGACCATCAGATAGGATTACATTCAGTGTTGCAGTAGACTATTTTAAGATTAAATCGGCATTGATTGACATAATGATATTTGTATAGGGCTATATTGGGCGACATGAATCATGGACCAAAACTGTACTTTTCATTAACATTAGCCTACATGCCGGTAGACTACTATAATAAGGAGCAATTTGCATTAAAAATACATACCTGGTGTTACAAAACATAACCTATGATCCCAACCGACCTGGTGGTGGCGCTATAGTTCTTTGTTATTAATGGTATTTAGAATTCTTGTTGCAATCTGAATCACTTTGTTGTTTGTGTTTGTGTGTGTGTGTGTGTGTGTGTGTGTGTGTGTAACTTTATCAATTTGATAATACCAATTTTTGATTGACTCACTAGATGTCTTGAGACAATATTCCTTTGTAAAAACAATATATTATTTATCTTAATAAAGCTTGCATATTTACACACTTAACTGCACATCCTGCTGTTTGCAGTTTTACAGTAACCTACTCCTACAGGTAGAATAATTGATTTAAAAGTGTAGCTAACCCAGTCTGGAAAAATATCTGAGGACTGTAGGCTTAATGAAGGGAGCACAACAATGATAATTTATGGTGATGGTTAAATTAAAATTGGAACTTTTTAAATTGAATTAAGATTTTACAAAAATGTCCTGTCACAAATCCATGTTAATATGCAGCAGGATACTTTATTTTGTTTTTTCAATTAACAGTTAACACTACGCTTTGGTGGTTTGCAACACAAATCCCATGGTGACTAGCAGTGTGGCTTAGATGGTCGATAACAAAACAAAACAGTCGGCTACCAAGTCAAGTAAAGTAATTTCAGTTTATTTATAAAGCACATTTAAAAACAGCCAATGCTGACCAAAGTGCTGTACCAAGACAAAAATACAGTGCATTATGACATCATCTAGTGTAATATTTAAGGGTGTCACAGAAATGTTTAGGCAGCGTTAATAGAGAGATAGTGTGTCACAACCTCTGGCCCTGTAGCACAATTCATTGTGAAACCCCTGTAGCCAATTATAACCGTTTATATTTGCTCCTGCCATGCCAGCTATTGTCCAGCTATTGTGAGATATTATGGTGTCAAAATTGACCACAGAGAAATTCAGAAGACACATCGCACTATTAGGCATTGTGGAAGGTCCCGTAACATGTAGGTTACGGGACCACAGTCGAGCACAATACAGTATATTCTATATTGATTGATGATTATCAATATATGACCAATTATCTATTTAACATGTGAGTATGAGTAGAATAGGCTACACATCATGTCAAGGTATGTGGAATTATGAAGGCGTTAATCTAGCTGGATATCTAAAGAATATATCACTGACAGACATATTTATTTCATTATATCAGACTTAAAAGTAATTTTGTGTGACTTAAAAATAAAAAATATTTATTTGTTTCTCAGTTTTCTCAGTTGAAATATGTCAAAGTCAAGCTTATGTCCTGCAAATTCATTGAAGACAGATGTATTAAGAGACAAGCGCTGTAAATTTGGATGAGCTCTTCTCTATGAGTTATTCAACATTATATGAAGTGACTGACTGTATACGGGGCAAAGCACTCATCCACAGTCTCAGGCAGGGTGTGCGTTATGGGGAGGGACCTGGAAGTGGAAATTTACAGTCCCCACATTAGTATCTTGAGTTGCCTGTCACTGCGAGGCTGTGCCCAATCTCCACATAGGATTTAATTGTCTTTAGCCGAGGGGGCGTTCCACGCTGTCAGCTCTACTTCTTGTGAACTGTGTTGGTTGGAAGGCATTTGGTACAGAGGAATGGTGACAGCTGAGAGAGAAGAAACCTACATACAATACAGCTATGAAAGAAATGTAAGTTGTCTTGCTTTGCTGAAATTAGCACATAGGGATTTCCTATTTGTATTGTATTCTCTGTTATTCTCGGTCAATGGAATGATCATATTGATTATGAAAATAAAAGCAATACATTGTTTTTATTTATATTTTGAGCTCCTTCGCAGAATCTGATAGGGATGCCACCATCATGTGGACACAAAAGTTTGCTGTTTTCATTTCATGCAGTTAAACTGCTGAGTCCACCAGGCTGTGAGTGACAGGGATGTTGTGTTATACAGTTCCGTAGAGAGACATTGCCTGGTCAAGGGTGTCTGGGCTGGGCCACACGGCTGGTCCCATGTGCTGTTTGCTTTAAGCCTTATCTGACGGGCAGACTTACTTCTAGATATAAGCAGGTGAAAGTGCACGAAAGAGAGGAAGAGAGAGTGAGAGAGGAGAGAGAGAGAGAGAGAGAGAGAGAGAGTGGGCAGGAGCTTATTCAGTTATGTAATGAGGTTTGAGAGGTGAAAGCTGTTCATGTTGACTCATCGTGCATAATGCTGAAAGAAAACATAGAGAATTATAAAGCGTGCGCACAAGGATGATGGAAGGGTGCACATGGGCTTTTTGAAGAGATTGTACAAGGCTTTTATCAAATGAAAACATGTAAGTACGTATTTCAAATACATATATATTTTGTGCAAACTACGCCTCATGATATTCTGTCAACATTGTAGAAACCAAAATGTCAATTGCTGTTTTGTTTTGATTTCTGAAGTATAGTAGTGGACAAATATGGTCAGATTTGGTCAGGACGAAAAGCCTTTGTGAAAGTAGGTACCATATATAGAATTTTATGAGGATACAATTATTTTTTTAAATTTGTATTATCTGTAAACAACGTTCTTAAGTAGCCTAATGCTGTTCAGTGTTGTCTGTGACAAATATTTGTCAATCTCAAAAGAAAACAATATTTCTTGTATAAGTAGCCAAACACAGCACCATCTCCTCTGTGGTAGTTTGAAACAAGACAAAATGAAGCTTAAAGCAATCTCAACATGTTTAAATAAACTTTTAAATAGATAGTTATTTCTAACCTGTTACAATTTGTAACTAACTCCTGCAAGCCAGGACATTGCATATCTATTGCAGTATTAACAAATCAAAGAGTATAAACACAGTTATCTTAAGCTCTTGTGACTTCCGGATAACAGCCAAGGCCTGGGAATGCAGAAAGATATCAATGTGTCTAAATCTGGATTACATTTGGCTAGTTGCTGCTACTCTTGCAGAGGGGAATCTGTCTTTCTGATTGTTTTCAAAGGCTTCCTCTTCCTTTCAATCACAATGCACCCCTGCTGAGCAGAATTTATCACAATATTATCATTTCCATTCTGTACAGTAGTCTAATTTTAGATTCATAAATAGTTCCCATGAACACAGACTGCTCTGCAATATCATAATGGCTTGAGGTAATTTATAGCATATTGGGTTCTTCCTTGGAATGGACTGATTGCAAAAGGCTATATTGTTTCCCTACAGTTCAAACGGATTGGATGTTATTTAAGTTATTTCCCCACAGCATAGGCTACTTCACTCTTCCAAACAGCAAAGATGTATGGATTTTGTACTGTTTTATTGTCAACAGAAAACGTTTTATTACAGTGATTCCTTCAATTGAATAATTACGCAATTTTTATGTGATGCACCTCGTCATTATGATCTAATTGTAGTTTATAATAAACAGGTAGCCAATGTTTAAGGTTTTGTGTTTTGCAGATAGCATCTAAATGTGCCCTATAGAAACCTGATAACAGCCCATTCGTTTGAGTCAGGTGTGATGGAGCAGGGATACATCTAAAACATACATGGCAGTGGTCCTCCAGGATCAGGGTTGAGAAACGCTGCCCTATACAATCTTTAGAACTTTACTGTAAATGTGTAGTGCATGACTGACATGTGGAGCCCTGCCAAGGAGTACGCTTGTGAGAATGTCATTGCACATGTTTCTATGAGTAGCTCCTTGTAATCTATTCATTGTTCAATTTTTTTCCTTAATCTGGACAAGTTTAAGTACAGGACTGCTATACTGCTGTCCATTGGTAGAGGTAGCCTACATGTAGTTTATTGCGTGTCAAATTGACATGAGCTACTGGTGATATATAACCGATTGGCCAGTAGAATCAATTAACAAGAGGTCATGCAGTGAACTGTAAAGGCATGTTTAGCAGCTGTAAGGAGGACTGTTCGACAAAACACAAAACCATTTTGGCATTTAACTTGCCATTGCACACGCATGGTGTCCAGCATGATACACGTCAATTAGTTAATCCCCTCCTATGGCTAAAGAGTCTTTCAATTCCACTAATGAAGGTCCCCTTGGAAATAATAGTCCTGGACCACATTTAAGAGGCACCGTTTCTTATAATCTCTTATAATCCTCACTGACCAAGTGATGTCCTAATCGCAATTGGTACACTACACTGTATGAATTGAGAGATACTGTAGAATTAGAAAATCTGAAGTTAAACAAGACTCTCGGCCCTATCTTACACCCGGTGCAATGGGGCGCAAAGTGGAAACGCAAGTGTCTTTGCTAGTTTCAGACTGACGCCTTTCACAAATCCGCTGGAATAATAGCAATCCGCCTATGATGCAAGCACGCCTGGATTTTTAAAGGGAATGGGATACACTTGGATTGGTTTATCGTATGTTACAATCAAAACACACCCATGAAGACTAAGTCCAATGCTTTTGAACCATGTGCTACACTGATCGTTTAGCTGCATGGATTTGGACACACCCTAAATCCAATTTGCGCCTTGCACTTTAGACCGTGCGCTTAGATCATTAAAATAGGGCCCTCTATCTCCTAAATGCTATAGGGAGTAAACATGTATCCCCAGCCATGAGGCAAATATTTGTATAAGGCCTAATACCAACAACACAGAAAGTACAGTACACGTTTGGACACAATCAATGCAATTGAAATGCCATGATTCTATTATGGAAACATGACGGTGCATAAACAGTATATAAAAACACGGTATATGATTTAGTTTTGGTATTGCTGTGTAAAATAATTGTGTACCAGGCAGAAGCTTTTTTTGTTATTTTGTAGTTTTTAAGTCATACCGGGTTAGTAAAAATAGTTTTCATTCACTGTAGGTAGTTTGTTATGTGGGGTGGCAAGCCTAGTTATTAATTATGGTGACAAAACTATAATTTTACCAGTAGGCACAATATAATTTTATGTATAAGGTGTTTCAATGAAAGTTTCAGTTTTTAAATTTGTAGTTTAATTAAATGTCTGCATAATCAACTTGTCTTGTTACTTGAACTGTTTGGATTAGCTAGTTACAACACAAGCAACAGACTTTTCCCTGGGTCTTATCTCACTGGCATCTCATTCCTCATGCTTTACTATGGCTGTCTTTCTCCTTTCTCCCACGCTCCCTTAATAGTTATACTCACTGTAAGTCAGTTTGGATAAATAATCATGCCTAAATTACAATATTGTTACTGCATTGTCCTCGTCTCGTCTCTACAGCATGGCACAAAAAGAGAAACTCCAGTGCTTGAAGGATTTCCACAAGGACACTCTGAAACCTTCACCAGGTAAAAGCCCTGGCACGCGGCCTGAGGATGAGGCAGAAGGCAAGCCTCCACAGAGGGAGAAATGGGCAAGCAAGCTTGACTTTGTCTTGTCAGTGGCTGGTGGCTTTGTTGGTTTAGGAAATGTCTGGAGGTTCCCCTACCTTTGCTACAAGAACGGTGGAGGTAAGCAGATTAAAACACCAACATTTGGAGGTGGACAAACCACGTCCAGAAAGTAAATCCTAACCACATATTTACTCCAACCATACACTATACATTTGTCCAGAATGTGGGTGAAGCAAATAGGTGGTTAGGTTTAAACTTTCATTACCTGACTGTTTTTCCCACTTCTGTTACATTAAGTTAACTTGAGAAATATGTTGTTATCTTCTTTTGCCCATTTCCCAGGTGCATTTCTCATACCATACTTTATCTTTCTATTTGGCGGGGGGTTGCCTGTGTTCTTTTTGGAGGTAGCACTCGGTCAGTTCACATCTGAAGGCGGAATCACCTGCTGGGCCAAGCTCTGCCCCATCTTCACTGGTCAGTCCAACACACACACACTACACACAAATACAGAACTGTATACACATATTTACACAGCGAGAATATACAGCACAGCCTGTACGACCACCACACCTAGCTTCTTTAAAGGTACACACCTTGATTGCTTTACAGTGCCCCCAGAACCGCAGATTTCCTCCCCAGCTCACAGTGTATGTTATGGAAGACAACTGTGCACAAAACTGGACATGTCTATGGGGCAGGGGTAGAGAAGATGTTATCCTAAAAGCTTGGTATAGAGGAGTAGAGAGGAATGTACAACGTCTCAGTACAGATGTTTTCATCACACTGGTTTTTAACCACAAGGGTAATTCCAGACAAACTGAGTAGCAGACCTTTACTGGTAAAGTTAGCAATTGCAAGCTGATACACTTTTTGTCCAATTCACCAAATATCTCCCATTGGCCCGCTCGACCGTTCTCTGTGCATGCTGAAGAAATAATCTGGTACTTCCACACAGCCCTGACTCCCTAAATAGGAACACAAATGAAGTGATGAACAATGCTCACAACAATACCCTTGCATTTGCAGTGTTTCCAGTATGTGGGGGCGGAGCTTCTGAGGGATCACCCTATGGCATTGAAGGGCCAGGGGTTGTTGTTTTGACCGAGATCAAATATCTACAAACTTTCTCAACAATGACTAACCATAACCTTAACCAGAGGTATTCAACAAGGGGTCCGGGACCCCTAGGGGGCCCTCAGAGGTACTGCAGGGGGTGCTCCAAATTATTTAACATAGAAACATTGAAGAACCCTGTCTTTAACCATAAACAGATTGAACATTTAGTTTTGAATGGTGGCCTTGCTGGTTGAGAAATGTAATTTAGCGGCTACACTTTAACAATGGCCTGGCCTGCTTTACTGTAAACACCAAACTATAAGAGTGTTCAGCATGTTGGTTACAGTACAATGCCTTACCTACACACAAGTGTCACCTTGTTCTGCTAGCTAATTGCCTTACATTTAATTCATTTTCCTACCTAGTAACTACCTACCCATTTTTGACATTACCTGTGAAACCAAAATAAATGTGTTACGCAACAGTGTATAAAAGTGTATAAAAGTGGCCATTGCCTACTGTAGCTGCAAAAATGGCAGTAGCGACCCGTGACTATTCAACCTTGGCCCTCTGACGACCCCGCCCACCTTCCCTTATCGGAAGGGAAAAAAGCATCAATATGATTAAAAGCATGCACACATCATGAGCATATCTATATGCCAACAGGTTAGTTACATAAGCATTACATGCAATGTTGTTTGTCATTATGCACAGTAAATGTGCATGCATCATGACTGCACGGTCACACAGCGGACAATATATGCCTCCCGGTCACTTCCATTCTATGCGAGCGAATGGTTGAATGAAACCTTTGCTTGTTGTGGCGGAAAAAAATCGTATCTGCCCTTCGTCTGAACTTTGACCACTGATTTCGCAGCTTCAACCAACAGCAAGGACGAGAGTGTGGCTGACCCCACAGGGTTGTAGTTTTCTTTAGCGAGGCAGGCTGGAATGCAGGAGATTTAGTTATTGCGGTGTCTAATCATAGAAATACGTCAAACTAGACGGTTTTGTACAGTGTTGCTAAGGATGATTGTAATCTGCGTCTACACATTTTCTCGTGGCAAAACACCCGCTCTTGTAAAAACCACTGATGTTAATGTGTCCAAGTCCAACAAGTACTTAAACGAACGACAAAACCAGGAAACGGAGTTCCGTGTGTGACAGCCTGCGCTGAATTTCGCAAATACCCTGCATTCACACCGCCGACGTGTTCAACTCGCAAATCGCTCAATCGCTGACGAGCTGTCGCCAAACCCAAACCGCCAGCTCGGCGGGCGTGTCTTGGTGCCAGCGACAATAAACGTGAGCATTTGAAATATGTCAACAGTGACATTACGCCAAATCAAACGCACACATGTTGTGCATTCCCACCAAAATAAACATTTTGGAGGGAAATGTTTGTGTATAAATACCGTACTTGGATCTTGTCAAGTATCACCTATTCAACTATGGACCGCAAACAAGCAGCCAGAAACACGTCATAAATAATGGGAAAACCAGAAACCGCAATAATTAGTTTCTCGTCCATGTTTTCAACAGCGAGGGATTTTAAGATAGCTATCTAAAGGAGAGACAGAGAACAGAGCCCTGCCATTGGTTGTCGCCGAACTCCGTCACCGGCGACTCGCTGTAAATTTACATAAAGTTGAAAAGTTCTCAACTCGGATCTGTCGCTGTCGCTGGGAGACTTTGTCGCTGAGCGTAGCTCCGCCCTCTGTCGCCGAGGTACGCTTTTGTCCGTTGGAGATGAATTGGAACGTGCCTCTTTGCGAGCTGAACACGTCGGCGGTGTGAACGCAGGGTGAAAGGCGGCGGTTTATCGCCTGCTCGGTTTTTCATTAGCGTATGTGTGACCGTACCGTACCCTCAGTCAATTTATCCTACAGATTGACCGGTAGGCTAATCATTACAATGCGTTTTCCCCAAACCATTATAAACATTACACTGTGGCTGCGGAGGCCATTATAAAAACAATTGGCGCAACGTTTTTAAATAACTTACATTTTGATGATCGCATTACTTGAAACTGTTATTTGAAAAGTCTGCAGTCCACTGATAAGTAGCCTACTGTAGACTACCGGTACACATTTTCTCCTATTTTTTAAGTGGTTGATAGAGGGTCAATTTACAACTTTTAATGAGTAGACTATTTTGTTTTCCTCACCAAATTAAGGAATAACGTAGAAGCTAAAGGTCTTACTTTTACTATTTAAACTCGCAACTTTTCATTAAAAAGTTAACATCAAAAATAGCATGGCTAATAAATCTGAAACATCCTCTTCATAGCGGCAACTATGGGTGCCGCTATGACTTTTGCAACACACTGTGTGTTTTTGCGACCCCCCCTTCCCGACAAGATATTTAGCTATCCCCTCAACATGCGGAACTTGTCCTAAAATGTGTGATAACAAAGCCTGCCCATTTAGAGGGACGATATGATTTGACAAATGACAATTTGACTGTCATTTGAAATAGGTTTCTCATTACGATGTCATCTGTAAAATGTAGCGGGCGTCACCAGTCACAGAGCTGCATAAGCATAGAAGACGAGAGAGCGTGCTTCATTTAACCCTTAATATTCCAACACAATCTAAATAGACAGATTTGAAGATAAAATGTAGTCAGAAACATTGTATTTAGATGTTGATTTTCAAATTATTAAATTATTAAATTTAAACATTACGTAGTAAATAGGATATTCTTTTTGGACAAACTTAGGCGCTCTCTGACGGTTCCCCACTGAAAAACTGTATACGTGCACACACACACAAACACACAATTAAACACACTTAAAGTTTAATAGCACACAAAAAATACCTAGTCATTACACTTTATGTTACATCATTGCTTGGTTCTTAATCTCCATGGAAACAGAGAGTAGAGAAAAATCTTCCACCTCTTGTAGCCATGACGATTCTCAGGCAACTGAATAGGATAGGATTTTCATTACTGAAAATATGACTTGGTACAGCTTCAGTATGCACCCACCTGTTTTGTTTGTCAACATTCAGTACATGATACCACCCTGTATTTCAGTAGGGTGTTATTTTCAGTTGTAGACATATGAGGATTGGGTCCAAACCACAGTCATTGATACCCTACAATCTCCTGGTGTGCTGCTAGTTTCTTGTAGTCCCTTCTATAAAGTTATAATATGGTAAATGCAGAATTTCCAGCTACATTTTAAATTTAGGGATCGGTAAGGAAAGTAACAGGTTCCCAGTAACATGCTCCCAGTAACTGTTGTGACACTGCTTGTTCCTGTTCACACATGAATCACGAAAGGGAAAGTATGAACGGCAGCTGAAGATAAGTGCGGCATCAGATCTCTGACAGCTGTGGATGGTCCCTGCTATCGAGAGGGGGTGTGGCCTAGCCATCTGCTGTCAGTTCTGTAGGGGAAGGACATAAATCACAGTTGATCGCAAAATGCACATTATCCAGGTTTTTATCACACAGTGAAGAGTACCTGACAAGCGTCCACACGTGTGCGTGTGCATACTCTAAATCACACTGGCCCCTCGTCACTTGTTGGAGTCATGCGCTTCTGGAATGTGGTAGGGAGGGAGGTAAGGCTAGTTTAAAAATATTCCAAAGTAGAGTACCGGATGTTTCTTAGTCCAGGTTTAGACTTAAGGCCCATTTATGCTTAAGCGAAGTGTAGGTTTCACCGTTGGATAGGGCGTAACCAACGTGTCATGCTTAAGGCCCATTTATGCTTCTGCGTCAAAGCTATGGCGTCAGATACGGATAGGCCGTAACCGCTACGGTAGCTACTGGACTGACGTAACTACCTTCTCCATCCATCCGTCGATTCGACGCAGCAGTCTCGTGGATGCAAGCCCATATGCCAGAGTAATGCTTTGTTTGGAATGTTTATAACAACGCCATAGCCTTCATGCAAGCACAGACTGTCTTCCTTTAACAATCCTGGTATAATATGCTGGAAAGAAACGTTTTTAAACGCTTGAGCATTAGTGTACAACTGCACGACAAGACAGGGATTTTCCTGTGATTACCTTGTTGTTCAGGCAGCGAAAATCTGTCTTTTAAAATACAATTTTGTGTTGGCACAGATTGTTTCCTATGATATATGTTGGTGTAACTAAGAGATTCGCTGGAAAGAAATATTCTAATTCAGGCGCATAAACAAGACATGGCACTTCCGCATTATGCCACTTCGCATCAATCGCATGCGCAGTCAACGCGCACAGGCTCGCTACGGCCGACGCAGAAGTATAATATGTTGAAGCTACGCCGTAGCTGACGCCGTAGGCTAGACATAAGCTCGACGCAGAAGCACAATATGTTGAAGCTACGCCGTAGCTGACGCCGTAGGCTAGACAAGCTCGACGCAGAAGCACAATATGTTGAAGCTACGCTGTAGCTGACACCATAGGCTAGACATAAGCTTGACGCAGAAGCACAATATGTTGAAGCTACACCGTAGCTGACGCCGTAGGCTAGACATAAGTTTGACGCAGAAGCATAAATGGGCCAAATCTAAGAATAGTACATAAACGTTGAAAGTCATTCATACAGAATGGGAAGACAGCCATAACCAAGGCATTGGTTATGGTTTATTCTATGACTGTTCTATTTATTTAGGATACTTAGTCACATTAAAGGTAAAGTCAGCGATTGTAAGATAATATACTTTTTCATGGTCCGCTAGCTGCCGTTTTGTGTGCATGCTTAAAAAATATTATGGTGTGTTACTACTACACTGCCCTGGCTCTTTATATGCAACACAAAAAAAGTGGTGCACACCGCACCACACAACAATATCCTAGCCTTGGAAATGCTTTTCCAGTGTGTGGGATGGAGCTTCTGAGGGAGCATTCTATGGCATTGAGGGGAGAGGAGTCAAAATATTATCAAGCTTTCTCAAGAATGACTGACATTCAAGTTGCCCATGAAAGGACACATATTTTTAATGTTTTTAATGTTTGTTGTTTTTATAAATGAAATGACAAACCACATTCAGCATAAGTCAAAGAGAAAAGAAGACTTTTACATCAGAGAAGGACCAGTTTTGCATAGGCATACTATAATGTGTTTTCTTTTTTTGTGTCTAGGTATTGGTTACGCCTCCATTGTGATTGTATCATTATTGAACATCTACTATATCGTGATCTTAGCCTGGGGACTCTACTACCTGTTTCAGTGCTTTCAGCCTGAGCTACCCTGGGCCAAATGCAAGCAGCCTTGGAACACAGAAAACTGTGTAGAGGACACAGTTCGTAAGAACAAGACCCTTTGGCTGGCAGCCAATGTCACCAACTTTACTTCCCCTGTCACTGAGTTCTGGGAGTAAGTTCTTAACTGGCAGTTGGGCTATAGCTCCACAGTGTCACACACACACACACACACACACACGTGCACTCGCACGTGCACACATACAGTTTTCAAGCAAACAGACAATTTTTATCCTGGTTAAAAAATGTTCTGCCTACATATTGATAGGTTTTCTGTAAACGCACTACATGTTTAAACGCTGTGTAGATAGATGCCTTGAAGATTTAGTGTTAAAAAACACTGAGCTCTTTATTGCTTAAAAGAAGTCCATTAAACCTTGGTGCACACAGCATAGCAGCAGTTTTGTTTTGATTGTGGGGTTGTTTCATCCCTGATCATGAAGCCGCTGCTCTTTATCCAGGACTGTGTAAATTTGGGAGATGATATGGACTGCATGAAATGCAGTCCATATCATCTCCTTGTTGCTTTTTGCTCAAGTAATTTGCTTGTTTTGTTGGGTCTGTTTTCTCTACAGACGTAACGTTCTTAGCATCTCTTCTGGGATTGAAGATGTAGGGCCGCTGAAGTGGGACCTGGCTCTGTGTCTTCTGGCAGTGTGGGTTATCTGCTTCTTTTGTATCTGGAAAGGAGTCAAATCCACTGGGAAAGTGAGTCGCGTAGTGTAGAAACCTCCTGTGCTTGTGATGTTGCCTGGACACTTGATGGCATTTCTATTACAGTGACAAGTCACAGGAGTCTAGGTAATGTGTTTGATTTAGAGCTACAGCTACAGTACCTCACTCTACTGAATGCTGCTTTTTGTCCAGACTTACTGTCGACAGAATGCAGTTCATGGTAGCCCATTTACCCTCTCTCTGTTATCTTTGTTAGAGGATATGCCTCTTGTACATACTGTGTGGCCAAAACCCTGGGGACAACTACATGGGGGGGACACAATGGCTGGCGAGGAACTTAATAATCTTCTTAATGAACATAAACATGCATTATGAAGACTAATATAGTCCATTACCATTACTAATATGTGGTTCATTTACTTAAACAATTAAACAACATACTTGTGACATACATTAAATATCTTCATTCATACTAAAATATTATTCAAGATTTGGTTGTATCGGGTATTATTGAGACATAAAACAAGTTATTCAAAATACAGAATGTCCTTTGTTCACTACGTTGAATCTTAAACAGTCAAACATACCGCTTCACTATTTATTTTTTGTTCAGTTGTTTCCATGACTATAGAGAAGTGCAGGAAAGGTAGATGGCTTTAATTTTGTAGTCATATCAATATATTAGTATAAGAAAAAATATACACATAGGAACTTTATTTTTGTTCTTTAACACAAACGTGAAATATTTCAAATGTTAGTTTTAACTGATAATGTCTGTATCTGGTCTAGGTGGTGTATATAACAGCAACCTTCCCATTTGTCATGTTGATTATTCTGCTGGTGAGAGGAGTAACCCTGCCTGGCGCATCTGAAGGGATCAAATTTTACCTGTACCCTGACCTGAACCGCCTATGGGATCCAGAGGTAGGTCCAGTGCTTTCACTATGTCCCTGATTTTCTCTAGCCCCCATAAACACATCACATCATGTACCTGTAATTACCGGTGCAGGTAATTAGATACAAGTAGGACTGTGTTTTGTAAGCACGCATACTGCTTACAAAACAGAATACTGTATATTTCTATTGGATGGTGCTATTACCCATATATGCAATGGATCTAACCAGTTGATTTTCATGTTTTGTGTTTAGCCAGTAGACCTGGAAAAAGCCTTGTTACTTGTGGAAGGTGGTGTGACATTTATGCTTTGCAAATCAGACGAGTTTATGTTAAATACAGGCAGCTATTAGTTTTATCAGTGAACATTAAACCTAACCCCTTTGCTTCGTAACCTTTCTGCTATCACATCAGGTGTGGATAGACGCGGGAACCCAGATTTTCTTCTCTTACGCCATCTGTCTGGGGGCCATGACGTCGCTGGGGAGTTACAACAAATACAAATACAATTGCTATCGGTGAGTTGTGTTGCCACGTGGAAGCAGGACCGTAGTTGAGACAGCAACACGTGTCAGAGACGGTTGCGAGAAAAAAACCAAATGGGAACTTGGGTTCCGCCTGTGTTGATTAACAACCTCCATGACATATGTGTGACATAGGGACTGTTTGCTGCTGGGAGGCCTCAACAGTGGTACCAGCTTTGTGTCTGGCTTCGCTATATTTTCCGTCCTGGGATTCATGGCACAGGAGCAAGGGGTGGACATTGCCGATGTGGCAGAGTCAGGTACGAGGGTCCATGGTAGCAGTGATGGTGGGCACTGCTACCTAAAGCACAGATAAAGGCCATTGGAACCGTGAAACTAATTTAGAAACCACAGCTGCCATGTCTTCAAATGTGTGGATGTTTAACTTCGGAAATGTAGAGGTATCGGCAGCCGCACGCTCCATGAGCGAAAGCCTCAAAGAAATGGAATTGCTGCCTCCCATTGATCTATGGTCCACCTCTGCTGAGGACAGAAGACATTCTCTTGGCTGAGGCCAGATGTTTTGTGTTGTTAGACTACTGCTGGGCTAAGGAGGGCATTCATTGGATCATCATCACAATTGCTCCATTCTTAGCCACCTGTGCTCAAAGGCAGCAGGTGTGCTGGCGTTCCACAGTCACGCTGACCACGTTGGCTGCGGTAGCTACAGTGAGACCTTTGGCTCCATGTGGATTTACAATCTCATCTTATCACTGCTGCAGTGATGTAATTTTTATCTTGCAGAAGAAAACATTGCTCTTTGCAGTGCTTTAATGGTCACGAATAACCATTAACAATAAACTGTATTGGGCGATACAATGCAGTATCTTCTTACTGCTACTTATTGACTAACAGCATTGTACTGTGAACCAAGTTGTGTAATAAGCACTGCATCTACTGGGTTTGGCTTCATTGGTTGTGTAAAGCTCAACGCCCACTGAAGGCTTTGACGCGCGTCAAGAGACACCAGAGTTTTAGAACTAGTTATTTTTAACGGGGCAACATCCACTGGAAGCGTCTGACGTGCGTCAACGCCAAGGTTTACAATGTGGTTTTATTTCTTGGGCGTCAAGAAAACATGCATTGAATATCTGCAGGTTTCTGGGTTCCTGCGTTAATTTGACTTTACCTTTCGAACGTTGCATTAGTTGACGCAGCGCCAAGCGACGCGGCCAGTGGATGGCGGCCTTAATAAGCACTGCATCTCCTGGGGTTGGCTTCGTTGCTTCTGTAATAAGCACTGCATCTCCTGGGGTTGGCTTCGTTGGTTCTGTTTCAGCTGTCCGTGATATCTGATCTGTGTGGATGGAGGGAGCGATGCATTTTCATTCAGTGTGCTCGCTATATTGAGTACATTTTTGGCTGGATTCTGTTTATTGTGATGATAAAAGTAAATGTGTGCAGGCATACACATGGATACAGTAATTATAAGATACCATACCATGTTTTTTCTCAGTTGCTTGTTGTATTCCATCATATGTGCCATCACATTCAGGTAAATATTCTGGTACATTTAATGTGAATTTTGCTCTTGCGGTTTAATTCATACGCTATTGATATGGTTGTCCTTATGAATAATGCTTATTATACATATTGAGAAGGCATCTTATACATACATGTTTTCTTCAAATGTGTCTATCAAACAAATATATGTAACTCCTTAGATCAGATTCTTCTCAAAGCCTCTCATCACAGGGTTAAAACAACAACTTAAGTAATTTTTAGACCAGACTTAGTTAACGTCGTCGGTTTGACCTCAGAACAAGGTGCCAATATAGAATACATTACACTTATCTTCTGCTTACAATTTAGTGCTGCCCCACCGGTGCCACTTGAGTGGACTTCAGACAAATATGTTAATTATTTTCTCTGTCCTTTCTCCTCCATCCCCTCTCTGTTATCCCTTCAGGTCCTGGCTTGGCCTTCATTGCCTACCCCAAGGCTGTGTCCATGATGCCCCTGCCCACATTCTGGGCTATCCTGTTCTTCATCATGCTTCTGCTTCTGGGTCTGGACAGTCAGGTCAGTGAATGACTACAGCTTTACACACTATAGTGGCTGTTGGGACGATTTGCAGAGACCCTTAAAATACTTAGTCCATCTGACCTACATGTTACACCGCCGAGGCTTCACATACAGTAACTGAGTGATATGCAGCCCAGCATACTCCATGCTGTATGGCAGACCCAGTATTTTGCTGCCACATTTTGCTGCTATGTGTCAGTTGATGTTTTGGAAGTGTCAGCAATTTCCCTTTATAATTTTAAGGGAGATTGCAGTGAATGAAACAATGGTGTTATATGAAAAATAATACAAACTAAGTTGAAATTATCTCCTTTGAAGTAATACTGATGTTAGATATGTCTTGTAGATTTGAGCTCCTCTCCAAAGTAGAACCCTTTATTAAGACAAGATGGGGACAAAACACAAGTGTACTCCAGTGGTTGTTGCACTATCACATTTCCCACTTACAAGTGTAATTCTACTCTTGTGCTAGGTCAGTCTTGCACATGGCCAATTACTAATCTCAGCCAAATGCAAGATGAGGGCAATGCTCTAAATTTGAGCACATGTGAATAGTTGTGCAAGAGCGTATATTTCCATGGGAGAGTGTTGAACTTGTGGGCGCCACTTCTGACCAATCTGAATAGGCCATGCAGATAAGCAATGCAGAATGCTATGTCATTATCATAGCTCGCATGGCACGAGACGCTGTGTGGGAAGTACATGTTTATTGAGGGCACTAGGCTTTGACATTTACATTTAAGGACAATCACTGACCATTTAGCCACACAACACAGCGAGGGAGATAGAAAGACAGAGAGAGCAATTCAAAGTTTTTGTAGCAAGCAAGACAGTGTTCCATACTGGAGCCTTGTTTAACAGATGTATTGCCTGCCTCACAAAGTAAGCACTGATTCACTCACCACTGGTGAACTGAGTCAAAACAAGGGCTGCCTTAACAGAAAAGGCGACTTTTGTCTTAGAATTTAAAGTCTACATGTTCCCTACAGTTTGTTGAAGTGGAAGGACAAATCACCTCTATCGTGGATCTGTATCCGTCCTTCCTAAGGAAGGGTTACCGCAGAGAGGTCTTTATAGCTTTCATGTGTTGCATGAGCTATCTTCTGGGACTTACCATGGTTACAAAAGTAAGTGTGTTACTATGTTCCTATGCACTGTATCTCCGATTCAAACGTGCAGAGACACACATAGCAGTAGACTATATTTGGCTCAACAACATCTCTTTTTATATTGTATTGTAAGACCCAATATGGCTTCTGCCTGACACCTCGCACATCCTGTTTGCTTGACATCATGAATGGAACAATTTTTGGAATTTTATTTTCCATTATGCCCTTAACTATACTTCAGTGCTATCTCACCATCTGTTGAACTCCATTGGCAGTGTGCCAGCACTACCCCTCCCCTCCATGTTTCCCTACCAACAGCTACCTCCCCGTTTGCGCTAAAGCCATGACTGAGATGTACTTGCTGTTTTCATTCTATCCAGGGTGGCATGTACGTGTTTCAGCTCTTTGACTACTATGCAGCCAGCGGTGTGTGCCTTTTGTGGGTCGCATTCTTTGAATGTATTGCTGTAGCCTGGGTTTATGGTAAGAAAAGCGTCTTTGTTCGAAGTTACTGCAAATGGTAATCAGTCAAAGTAATGTTTGCTGTGTTAAAACCAACACAAATGATCTCCATGGTTGTAAACAAAGTTGGCCCCTCTATGTTGAATGTCCATTTACAATACAATGCATGCTTCTCTAGCAGCCATTAACTGTATGGGCTATTACACAGGACTGTAGTTACAAATGACCTTTACTGAGAAGGGGAATGGGGCGCAGTGCACAGATGACACTTTTGGAGGCATTGTTCCACCACCAATATAACAGACACTATTATTATTCCCTGACAGTGGTTCTGTGTCAATAACAGAGAATGAGAATTTTAAAGCAATACATTATGTTTGATACCCTTACTGCATTATGTTTCATTATATTTTGAATTAATCCCAGGGTTCCTGAAGATTAGTTTCCTTTAAATAATAATTGAAGTCAATTGCACCATATATTGATGCGGAGAATGCACAGATTGCATAATAATTCACTGGAATGCGAAAATTAACTGTTTGACATCAACAGCGGCTGGTGTGATGCTCACCACCTTATTGTAAATGTGAAGAAAACAAAAGAAATAATATTTGATCCCAGGACCATTGGTGACCACAGCCCAGTATTGATCCACAATGTTCCTGTAG
>JAODUH010011364.1:0-29128 GCA_027564835.1 Typhlichthys subterraneus | reverse complement strand
AAGCACTTTGTGTTACATGAATTTGTATGAAAAGTGCTATATAAATAAAGATTGATTGATTGATTGATTGATTGATTTATAAAAAGTACATTTAACTTCTCACTAATGAACAAAGGTGAGTCAGCACAAAATGTTAGTAAAACAAAAATACAGAAAAGAAAAGGTAACTAGAATCTCATAAAAGTAGCAGCTGTCGTCACTTTCCATCACTCGTTACATGATTTCTGCCTCCCAACAGAAGACCTACCAATGGCAACAGGTGTATATGAGAGTCCCTATGCAGACCCGGAGGAACTGAGGGAGTCCATGGTGGACCGGAGTCAGCTCTTCCTGGAGGATGGAGAATTAGGATCTGGGAACTTTGGTACAGTGATGAAGGGCATCTACAAGATGAGGAGGTACGATTAGTCACACCCCAAACCTGACATTGCCCACTGTGTTAAACAGAGCATGCTGTGTAAGCAAGAGGCTGGTGGTACGATTGTGAAGCTGGCAAAGAGAGTGATGATTAATCATGTTTATGCAGTCATGTATATGTAGTTCATGTATATATAGTTCAGGTATATATAGTTCATGTATATATATTCATGTATATGTAATTCATGTATATACTGTAGGCCTAATAGATGTTACAGACATATTACCAGTATCATGTAATTGTTATCTGACGCACATCTGTATTATAATTAGTATATTTCAGTATAATTGTTAGCTGATTCACATTTGTATTATAATTAGTATATTTCAGTGTAATTGTTATCTGACGCACATACACATTATTACATTTAATATATTTCAGTGTATTTGTGTTTGATGAACGTGGTGATAATGCTGATGGCCTGTTTGTTAGGTCAGAAAAGCCATAAAATTTGTATATTTCAGTGTATTTGTGTTTGGTGGCCGTGGTGATAATGCTGATGGCCTGTTTGTTAGGTCAGAAAAGCCAGTCGCCGTTAAGATCCTGAAAAACGATGAGTGCAGCCAAGCGGTGCGTGATGAAATGCTCCAGGAGGCCGGAGTCATGCAGAAACTGGACAACCCCTACATTGTCCGCATGATCGGTATCTGCGATGCTGAGAACTTAATGCTGGTAATGGAGCTGGCAGAGTTTGGACCACTACACAAGTTTCTGCAGCAGAACAAGTATGTGTGTTCCTCAGTCCATACCTTAACTGGACAATTAAAATGTGTCATTTTGGCCACAAGGGGCAGGATAGATCTGATACATTAAGTATATAGATTAAATTAAATCTGTTGAATTATATTGTAAATTAATCTTCATAAGTTTGCATTTATTTATACATTATCTTGTCTGTTTTGGGTTCTCTTTACCTTTATTATCTTTGTTCTTTTGATCATCTATTTCACACACACGCAAAACATTTAATGTAATTAATATTGTTACGACCTGGCTCAGGCCGTAAACCAAACAAACGCAAAATCTTAACTGACAAACAGAATAATACAGAATAAGGTGTGAATGTCTGTAGGTGTCCGTACTGAATATATGTGGTGCGTGTGGCGTGGTGTCTTTAATGTTCCGACTCTGCGTACAACATTATTTTTCCGTGCAGGCATATAACCATCAAGAACCTCACAGAACTCGTGCACCAGGTGTCCATGGGCATGAAATATCTGGAGGAGCACAACTTTGTTCACCGTGACCTTGCCGCCAGGAATGTATTGCTTGTCACTCAGCACTACGCCAAGATCAGTGACTTTGGCTTATCGAAGGCACTCAGTGAGGATCAGAACTACTACAAGGTATTTGGGAAGAGTAATCAAATATATTACTTCATAATAAGCAGATTTATTTTATTCCGTGTTCCGTTGGGTGCATGAGCAGGCAATATGTAACCCTTGATATTTAGCATTTTCTATTTGCATTCATAATCATAAGGAGTTTCATAGCATCTACTACCATTTCAATGCTGTGGATATGTACAGTAATATAGATTGGTCAATAGTACTGTAAGAGAGCTCTTTTTTTCTTTTTTAAAGAATATGGACACGGCATGAAGCCAACTCCTTGATTGCATTATAGCACCCACAGCACCCAAAACGAGGTCTCTTTCAGAACTGTTACAGTAGGTGAAATGTCAAAAAGCCCCGCATTGAGAATGTGGTAAAATGGGTCATGGTGACATAAGATTTGAAATGGGCTGGGTAATGTTGGGTCTGATTACATGGCTCTGTGAAATATGAACTAGAAGTGGTTACATGCAGCCGGTTTGTTTTTAAATCCTTGAGTCATTTCCATGTGAAGTAGTTGCCTCCTCTTTGGTTGTTATCGGTGTACACTACAGTGTATCGTAGTGTTTGTATTGATTATTCCTTAGTAACCATCCGATAGTGTTTGTATTGATTATTCCTTAGTAACCATCTGATATCTTTCAGCCTGTCTGCCTCTCTGACATCTTTGTATGTTGTGTCTCTTTTTTTAAGTCCAAAACGCCTGGGAAATGGCCTTTGAAGTGGTTTGCTCCAGAGTCTATCAACTACCACAAATTCTCATCGAAAAGCGACGTGTGGAGTTTCGGGGTCCTAATGTGGGAGGCCTACTCACTGGGTCAGAAACCATACAAGGTATGAACCTTCTCTGAACACAGTTAGTGTTTATATAGTCGCTAACCGGTTGGGTGTTTCACAAACCCACAATACTAAAGAGACAATTTGAGGACAGATTCTTAAAATACACAACGGGACATTTAATTGAAGGAGGAGGAATTTCCATTTCAGGGCTGTTAGCCTGCTAAGTGGCCACTATAATTGGCTATACACAAGCAGCACTATATTAAAGGAGGAAAAGCCAGATCTGTTCAGAGCTATCATTTTTTTATCGTGCCATCACAGTAAATGTTAGTGTTGTCCTAAGACACAATCAACCTTCTGACTATAAATAGTTTCTTAACTTTTACCTTTACTCTTTATTTCTTTAATGAACTGTCTGCTTTGTATATCATTTGCCACGTTGACCTTCGTGTTTACAGGTTACAGGCTGCAGGCTGTGAAGCAGTTTGTGTCTGTAAATTCACACACAATCGGTGTGTAGGATTATGACATACATGGTCTGCTTTGCAGGGAATGAAAGGGGGTGAGGTGTCTCAAATGATCGAGAGCGGACTAAGGATGGACGCTCCACCTAACTGTCCAATAGAGATGTATGAGCTCATGAAGACATGCTGGACATATAAGTACGCTTTATATCATCCAGGTTTCCTACATACTTAGATAATACTGCAATGATGATTCACACATTTCCATTCCACTGGAATGCAAATGTGAACTCCACACTGAAGCACAGTAGGGTTCAAAGGTCCAATACTAAGATATGTTCATTTTTAAACTGATGCAATATGGTATTTACTCAGTTATGCATTCAATCTTCACGCAACACTTTTTAACTGCAAACATTCAAGTGTACAAACTCAATGGCCTTTGTACGTACAGCTGCAACTGAAGACTACTCCATAATAAATGTGTAGATTATTTCTTTGATTTGCAGTAATACCAGGTAGTAAGGCATACGGCGTGACATCGACTTTTAGACCCTGTTATGTCGTCCTGACGTGTTGCGGCATTGGGTGAGGAACGATGACACCAATAATGGGGAAGACAGACAGACAGACAGACAGAGAAAGAAAGGTGTCTCCGAGATAGGGAGGCGAAAGAAGACACAAACGGGATGAAGAAAATGAGCGTTGAGTTGTAAATAAATGTTTAAAATACAATTTTGTTTTTCTACAGGGTGGACAACAGGCCGACATTTGCAGTTGTTGAACCAAGACTAAGGGAGTATTACTATGACATTTCTCAGTGATTTGTCATAACATAAACCCCTGCCATAGAGAGATTGTCCAACATTACTAAATCAATCTATGCAAAAGCTTGAGACAAATTCATGTTATTTGTAAATAACTGGTGACCATCTCACTGCAGCTATGACAAATGCCTTCTTTTTTCATTACAACCAGTATTAAAATAAATATTAGGATAATACATTACATTATGCTATATATAGATGTTAATACTTAAACTAACACAGATTCATTATAAATTATTGATTGTTATATTGAATGTCTATAAACATGCTGAAAATAAAAATAAAAACATTCTTGCATCAGCCTAATCTATAATTGTATCTCAAGGAAGAAGAGGAAGATATAACATATATCAGTATTTTGAGTTTTGTCTAGTATTTGTTGAAGGGGAATACATGCAATTAATAACACAAAATTAATTCATGGATGAATGAATGACATCTGCCTGTTTGGAAACTCACAATGGTTATATACTGTACATATTGTGCTAGCAGATTTCCCCATTTACTTATTAATTAAAATGGTCTCAAATGATCACCTGATCATCCTCATATGGGAATGTTTACTTTAGCAAATAGACACATGCACTATAAAGACCACTACAATATACAGCATGGCTCATATTAATGTTCTTAAGACAAAACGTGCACAAAACACCACAGCTTAAAAAATGGCTACACGATCGCTGTTCATACATGACACTAATGTTTAATAATAAGTAATAAACTATGTACTTAAGAAAATAATAAACTGTACCAATAAGGGTACTAATAAGAAACAATAAAAATAAACTATTAAATAGTTGCTAGCAACTCTTTAGGTCAGTGGCTCTGTTCATCTTGACAGCTCACCTCTTGCACGGCTAATACTGCAGGTGTAGAAGCCTTAATAGCTACGCCTGCCTATTGAAGGAGGTTGTAACGTACAAACATTACTGCTGCCACAGTAGGGTTCACAAACACTGGCTAAATCTAAAAGCTAAATTAAATGAAAATATACCAACTAAATATTTAAATCAGAAAAATTTATTGGAATAATTATATATATATATATATATATATACATATATATACACACACACACACACACACACACCCTGAATGCACCCTAAACAGTGGGGCTCCTGAGCCTCCACGTCCAGAGCCAATGATCTGATGGTTCAGTTTGTGATCCCTGCAGGAAGTCCACAGCTATCAACTACTCCACTTCGGCTCTATTGGTCAAAATAATGCTGCATTCAAAGGCTGCATTCGATGAGCCACTGTCGAGGAACAAGCCTTTAGGTTCCATGCATATTATGTATATATTGTATATATGGGTGTGTTTTTTTTTTTTTTTTTTTTTTACGCAACCTTTACTACTTGTGGTATGACCCCCTCGGCTCAGTGCTGGGACATCTGCCGGAAGCAGGCCTGCCACAGTGGGTATCTGCTCTCGCCTTAGGCCTAGCACAACAACAGTCTGAAGCCACAGGGCAGGCCCGCAACTAACCTCTGGTCAGGGTCCTAACAGTCTTCTCAGGGTTGTTAGACACAGGCATGCACAAGCTGGGCTCAATGAGCAACGTATATTTATGTTGGGGAGGAGTTGTGAAGACATCGGCTGTGCTTCAAGTCGCATGGATACCGCTAATCTGCACCTGGTTTTATGATATTCTTCATCACCAAACGAACAGCCACACGGAGGTCCAATGTCACAACCACTGTTCTAACTGAAGTGTGTTTAAATGGGGGGACAGTTAATGTTTGCCAAATTTCCCAGAAACACATTTATAGAAAACCTTCCACTTTTTGTTTGGTCTTGTGCTTTATTCTATGTATAGAGAAAAGCTGCCAGTGTGTTTTGGGCACTGCATTAATCCCAAATACAATAAATAGATGAATGCAAAAATCCAGATACAGTACATATCCCTGATGAGTGAACGTTGTTCTGCAAAGTAATTACTACTCAGACTTTCTGTTATACTTGATGCTCTAACAGCCAATTACAAATTAAACCACAATAACCAATGATTATGACTGCTTTGGCTATAGTTTAAATATGGCGCTCAGTGCCTTTCAGTGCAAACAGTTGGATATCCAATTCAGTTCCAATTGGCCCTGAGTGGTAATGGTTTACCAACCAAAACAATTACACAGTATGCAGTTATAACTAACATGCTGTTTTATATGCTTTAAATGGTAAAGGTATTAAACTGAATCTGTGATCATGTAAATGAAATGCCTCTCTCTTGAGGAAACAAGTAAAGGTGTCATACCAATGTATGTTATGCCCAGCTAGAAGAAAGACAAACTAATAACCGAATCTCTCACAGTTATTTTATTATATCCTTCTATAAAGGTTTGTTTTCAATTATATTGCTTTTATCAAGTCATTAACTGTTAGATACAGCTTTAATATATTGATATGTTCATATGAAAGGCATTACAGTATATAATCAGAAGGTGAGAATACGAATCTAAGTTAACAGTGGAAGCTGAATAACGTATACAATAGTATCAAGTCTAATTCAGTGTTAGTTTAAAATTATATGCTATATATTCTATTCAAGATCAATGGCTTTTGTGTTATCTAAATAAACATCTGCAAAAAAGAGGCCATGGGCTTTGAAGATTGACATTTAAAAAACTAAAAATGTTATGGTGTATCATGCAAGATCCTCAGCATATAATATTCATTATTGTCTGCCTGGACACAGTGATTTTTCATGCCATTTTCCTGGGGGTGACTATGTGTTATCGTATATATAATCATACCTATTAATATTTCATATTTTAGCCATACATCTTTTATCTACTGTCCATGGCTGCGTAATCTGATCTTTTGTACACAAAAATGTTCACATCTGTAACATCATTAAGGATGAACCAGCACACTAATCACTGTGTAAAATATCAGTCAAAATCCTATTAGCTCATTTGTGTGCATCTGGAGAATGTGAACAATTTAACATGTTGTACTAGTACACGCTTTGAAAGAGCAAAACAGTACTTGTTTTTTAAGACAAAGAATGCCTTACTCCCCTTTGAAATTAGGAGGCCTCTTTTCCTTGAATGCTGAAAGACCCTCCAAACGGTCTTTTGTCGGTATCACCTTGAAAACAACACAGGTGTGAGTCAGCACACAAGTAACGGGAGTTATTTTATGTCTTGAAAAAATTCACCTCACTAGAAAACCTCAGATATAGGTGTGAATTCATTTTTAATATGCAATTTTGCTGAGCGTTTAAATGCAAAACACTACACTCTGTAGTTACTAGTTAAGAAGTTATTTACTAGTGGGTGGGTACAGTGTACAATGTACATTTATTAAAATACTTACTTGTGCATAACATGCCTCTTCAATTGCCAATCCAGTAGATAAATCAACCTGTAATATTATCAATAACAGATACATTAGTGAGAGATTTTTTTTTTACATAGAAAGCGTATTTTAAAATGTTTCTTTGGAAAGTTGGAAGCACAATCCTTTAAACAAGTAATATGTAGGGTTTCTAACTGCCATGAAATTATATACATAAGATATACAACTAAATGAAATATTCATGTTTTATATTAACATTATTTATTATATTAATAAAAGTATTGAACAACCCTAATCCTAATTCCAAACACTAGCTGCAGAAAGGTTGTAATGGTCTGCACGTTACCTCTATTCCCTGGTTAATAGCCAATTTTGCCATTCTTATTGCAACTGGACCCTATTGAAAAAGAACAGAACAGAAAACAAACAAACATTAACACTTAGCGGGTCCCCAAGGCGCGCAATCATCCTAACTGTAAGACATACTAGAGTGTAGCATTTCAACACTATTCAATGACTAAAAACTTCATTTATTCCACAGATGTGCCTTCTCTTGACCTGAGGGTTGAACTCCCGGGCTAGCTCGAGTGCCCGGAGGTAGGCTGCGTTTCCTTCGTTATTCTGCTCCACGGAATGGCTGACAAGACCAATGCGACAGGCCTCCGCCCCATCCACCACCCGCCCAGCAAAGATGAGCTCTTTAGCTAGAGACACACTAATGGTCCTGGGTAGGCGTTGCGTACCACCTGAAGTGGAAAAATGAACAGATGAATGATGTTATTTTATTGTTATGTTCACGTCACATCTACCACATTAACCCCAGCACTGCCAACGTGTATAATAAATAACATTATAGTTTACATTGAAAGTAGTATTGTTGCCTGTCAGTAACTGAAAGCTTTAGGAATTAATATGCATAATGTGTAACATCTATGTGATTTATTTGTCAATATGTATTATTATCAAAAGTTTATTAACATTTTTATTTTCATGAGGTTGCAATATGTTGTTAACCTGGTGCCAGTAAATTCACTTTGCAAATAAGGTCTGGCATCGCTCCATTGGGAAGTGTTGGACAGCATTTAACCAATCGGCGTTGATACTACTGTTTTAATCACCTCATCTAGCTCTAGCAACATTTAGAAACACGCTTGACGTCAACGTCATCTCTCACTACCCCACCCTGATTGGACGGCCAGCAGGATGACTGTAAAAACGCTTATGCCTACAAGGTTTGCAGAATATAATCTCAGATAAATAAATTGATCTGAGAGCAATAGTTGTTGCAGTAATATTATAAATACCACTCCTGTGACCTAGGTGTGCAAATACGCAAAGACATACCTGCTCCTGGAATAATAGCGAGTTTGGTCTCAACCAGCCCCATGTTCGCAGTATTTGCTAGAGAAAATTAAACAGAAATGATATATTGAATTGAACAATTAATATAAACTGGAAATTAACCCTCCCACTGTCCTATGGTTCAAAATGACCCGGTGCACTTGCCAGTAGCGGGCAGCAACCACAACACGGACATATGACATTCTGCGGTTCGCTCCCTCTGCTGCTAGTCTGCTGAAATGCCTTAGGACAGCGGGAGGGTTAAACATCCACTTTTAAGGAGTTTGAGGAATATATACCACTGCAACTACCGTATAAACTATCCAGTTATGTGTGTGCCTTTAAATAACATCTTACATGCAATTCTGATATCACAAGCTAGGGCCATTTCCAAGCCTCCCCCTAAAGCAGCACCATCAACTGCAGCAATTATTGGCATGGGCAAATTACCTACAATACAAATAGAGAAAAACATTAAACAGCCTGTCAAAAGTTACTTTATTAACTTTGTTGACTCTGAAAATTGAAAAGTAATCTATAAACCAAGTAAAAATTAAATACATAAAAAAATGTAATAAAATGAAGAACCTTACCAAGTTCTGTAATTAGATTTCTTGCTTTGGAAACAAAAGGTCCTACTTCACTTTGCTGCATTTTGGCCCTCTCTTTAAGGTCTGCGCCTACATAAGGGAGCCAGATATAATTGCCCTCATATTGCTAAAACATTAAATAGTTAAAGGAATTGTGTGGTATCACATAGCGTATCACATTGGCTGTACATCTGTGCAACTAAATACAAGATAAAAGTTATTATACCTGCACAGAATATCCCTGGAACCATACTACATATAATTACGCTGCGCACTTTATTATTTTTTTTTATATTCTCCACTGTTTCAGACATCTGTGAGAAAATGAAAGTACAAAATGTAAATATGCAAAGAGAAGTGAATAAAAAGTATTAATTGGGTTTAGGTAAAACTCAGATAACACAAGGGTTAAATATATATTTGAACACGGTTTTTTAACAATATTAACTGAGATTAACTTTTAAATAAAATTAACATCAAAACTCCTACCATTTTCACAAGATTTTTGCTTATCGCATTTTTGGCTTTTGGTCTGTTTAATCCAAGCACAACGATGCCTGAAAGGAAAATAAACAATTAGGTTGAGTATGGCCATATGTGTAATGTAATGCGCAAATGTAGTGTTACTGCAAACTGTGCATAATCAGTAGCATATATTTTTATGTATCCTTATAAATATTGATAATTACTCTTCCAGTAAAGCAAAAATGTCGTTACTCTCCTACTGTAGTCTCTTCCCTTTTAAAACGTACACCTGCACACAAAATAGCAATGTAAACAACAATTAGCCTACCCACAAGGTAACGGATGGACCATACTGAGAATGAAGGCAGTAAGTATCAGTTGGTTTACATTGTTATCTTGTGATGTTATGCCCATCACTGACATACTAGGTCACCAAAAAGTGGACAGTGTTGTGTTTTTGGTAATTTCCTAGATTGTCACTCCTAGATTGTCCATGTTGACCTGCATGGTATTTTTGCATTGTTGCATTTGTATATTATACGTTTTCCATTTTCTCTGAGTTTATTTCACTTTTGATTGGCAACCATGTGTCTGCGCAGAGCCATGACCATGTAACTATTAGGTCTTGACAGGCAACACCAGTGCCACGATGCAATTGCATGCTACTTTAGTATGCATGCTACCTGAGTCTTGTCCGTCCAGATATTTTACATGCAGGTCATCCTTGGAATCGGAGCTGTAATGACGCCTTAATCCTCGTCCGACAGAACAAACGTGAATGGCTTTAACTGAAGTGGCATAAGAGAAATTCGTTGAATAATATCGCACACTACAAAAACGCTCGATGTCACCGGTTTGGAATCGAACAAGTCGCAAAACAATATTGGACCGCGACAGGGCCGCCATGCTGTATCACTGCAATGTTGACATTCAACTTTGAACCGAGTGACGTAATGTTTTAACCACGTGATCAGATTTGCTGCAGTTCAGCTCCATAGCCTACTTCTCGTGGCTGAGGTCGAACGGGAATGTGTGCGTTTGCGCAGCATCCTACTGTATCATTGGAAACTTTGTGGTCACTTAAATTCATTTGCATTTTCGTTTGTTTCGTTCGTTTGTTTTTTAAAATAAAATACAAATGTAGACATTTTAAATGCTGTAAATTAGTTTTAGTTGGAAAAGGCAGATTTTAATTTAATATTATACAGAGACACATTTTCAGTACCCTTCATTTCACAAAACAAATCAGTTGAAAATCTGTTAAATTGCTTTAGTCAGCATTCAGCCTGAGTTTTCAGCTGCCAACATAATTGAAATTTGCCTTTCAAAATAAAATACAACCCTGTGCCAAATACAGGTGTGATAGTTGCTGAAAATTTGCCTCTTACTATATAGATGTTCCATTAAAATTCTGCATTTTCCAGGTATAGGTAATTTATAACATTACCAATTTTGAAATGGTCACTGACGTTATTTTAATGAATTAACGTTTGTCAAAATCAATGACATTTCCAAGTGGCATTTACAGATACATACTGTAAACATGTACATACTGTACATACATTTAAAAAAAAGCACTAAAGAGAACATTCCCATGTCATAATCAAAAATCTAATTTACATTTCAAGGATAATAAATGTGAAGTTACCGAAATAATGTTTTTTATTTCTTTCCAAATGTCTGTTTTTGTCCAAACACACCTTGAAAAGCCACTAAACACAGCAGCTGCTGACATGTATTGTAAAAATAAACACAGACATGCAATTAATGTATATGTAGCTGCATCTTGACTTTCATCAACGACATGTCACACAAGCTAAACTACAACAGAAACTGCACACACACCACACACATTTTCATTTTAATTTCAAGACTATTAATTTTGATACACTGTTTTACAACACATCAACTGCAGAGTGCAACAGTGAATATAGACAACACAAAACAAGTAGTATTCAAACAAACAAACAAACAAACAGCGTTCATTTAGAGAAACATCCTTGCCTCACAACGTCCACTGCTTCTGGTGGACTCTATTACGGACCCTTGATGCGCTGTGATCTGTGTTTGCACAGAGGCCACGCTTGCAGACGTGCCTCTAGAGTTCGAGTCTCTGACATTCACAATCACATGACCGCAGCCTGGGCTGGGGGCAAACCTGATGCTGTTGCAGCAATCCAGCAGTCCTTCTTTTCCGTTTGAATGCCACTGCTGAGAATCACTGCACCAGTCTTGCATGTGGGTCACTTGTAGCGATAAGGGGCTGCGGGTTGACCCGCCGAATTCTGAGGCGCCGTCCCACGTGTCCCTCGGAGGGGAGGCGGTCCCGAAGGCTTCGTACCTGGGGTCGACGGCCTCCACCTTTATTCTGGCGGCTCTGCCTTTGATCCGCAGTTTGTGGGGCAGGGCGGAAGCGCCAGTGGCCGCGTCCGGCACCTTGACCGCGCTGACGATGACGCTTCTCACATTGCCCGCCAACGGCAAGGGCCCCATGGGGACCTGCTGCTCCTCCTCCTCCTCCTCCCCGTCCGACGACTTGCTGTCATCGTCGGAGCTCCCCGGGGAGCCGCTGGATGACCTGGCCGTCTGCAGGAGGGAGGGGCACAGAGGGCCGGTGCTGTAGTGCCCGTACGGGCCACAGGGGCTCCCCCTGGCCTCTTGCCTCGGTGTGGAGCCGTCATGCTCCGTTGGCTCCCGCTTGATTGCCTCTGTGGTCTTGAAGGTAGTGTTCAAGCTGGCCTGCGTCGCCACGGCGATCTCAGTCGGTGAGCGCTTGATCACCGATATGCAGCTGCTGCTGCCACCACCGCCGGCCAGGTAAAGGGGCTCAGCGTCCCGGCTGTAGGCGCCCTGGCAGGTCACGGGCCCTACAAGCTCCCGGTACAGCGTGGAGGCGGAGCTGGAGATGCCGTGCACTTCCTGGGCGCGGGCCGCCGGGCCGACCAGGCCGAACTTGAGCTTGAGCGCCAGCAGCTCGGCCTTCAGCAGGGAGTTCTCCTCGCCCAGGGTCATCAGCTTCTTCTCCAGCACCATGTCGTTGATGCGCCGCTTCTCCCGTGAGCGTTTGGCCGCCTCGTTGTTCTTGCGCCGCCTCTCCCAGTACACGTTGTCTTTCTCCACGTCGGGCGTGAACTCGCGTTTGCGCCGGCGCGCCATCTTGCCCTTGAGTTGCATGCTGGGATATTTGTGGCCCAGCAGCTCCCCGTTTGGGCCCCGCAGGGCCACAGCTAGAGCCAGCGCATACTCTCCTGTGTAGGACTCGCTGCAGCCTGGCTCTCTCTTGACTGACTGCATGGTATCTGGTAGTTTGCTCATAGTTCCTTTTCTAAAAGGCCTGTGATTGGCAATGAAGGTTGTGTGTTGCTGCGATCACCAGGTCATTCCAACAGTCCATGTAAGCTCGTGAAATCTGTAAAATAAAAAAATAATAATGATAAAAAATAAATACAAATAAAAAAATATGATAAAATTAGAACAATAGAGGTTTAAGTGCACATCAAGTACGAATATGACGTCTTTTGAAACAATTCACTTTGAACCCAAAGCTTTGTTTCACAGATTTCATTGTACCTTAAATATAATATTGAAGTCGTGATCTATATATCCTGTACCTATTAAACCATTAAAACTTATCTAATGACTGCTTAGGATCAGACGCACACTGACCTTAGCATATGAAACATTTGACCTCAAGTAACATGGTTAAAGTAGTACCTAGATAGATGTTAATGTTGGTAATTGTAAAAGCTATGGCTTTGAATTAAATTATAATTATTCTAATTATATAAATTCTATAGGTCTAGTCATGTTGTAATCACTTCACCAATGTTAGTTTTAGTATCATAGATTACAACTTTGCAATGCATTATATCATAAAACCAGCATTTATCCCATAATTCCCAAGAAAGGACACCGACTTGACATGGCACAAACATATAGGGGGTCCTACACAGGCCAATATTACATATTTTAAAATGTAACCTACTCTTAATTAGTAAAGGTATAAACAAGTAACTATGAAGTAACTGGTCTTTCATTTAGAATAGGAGGTGAAATCACTTATTTGTGGGGAGAGAAGTGAAGAGCGAAGTGGAATGTTCGTCTGTTTGGGGATTTATCCAAACGACTGGCCTGCGCCTGCTTGTTCATCAACACGTTCCCAAATTCTTTCATTGTGTGTCCGGATTACACAACGAACTCGGGCGTTCAGCTGCCCTCCCCCTAGACAGCACATTCTATGGCTGCACACGTTATGCAACATATAGCCTACTCGAGTGACAAAGTGGCAACAACAAGCAGCATGGTCTATATACGTTAACTAATGCGATAACTTGTTTAAAACAATCAGATTTTACTCTGCGGTCGCTTGCGTGACATATAAGGGCTCGAAGGAGGGTGCACACACCCGAAAAAGTAATGATAATAACTGCTAATAACACCATCAACCCGTCGAAACTGCAAATACGCCCACCCATCAGGTCTTCAGGTCAAGACCGCAGTTAATGCGTGTCGACTCGTATGACATGAAAGCAAATGTAACGTATATTTTAATGATGCAATGACATATGCACCCGTTGAGGAAACCAAATCCAAATCCATGTTTACAACCTACAGACTTAAATGTTTTATCTACCTGTTCCACGTCTAATCAGAAACTAACACTGAAATTATATTAATATTCCATAATATTCAATCAGAATATTTCCACTTGGAATAGTCTTTTAAGATATGCTAGATAGACATCCCATCATTACCGTACGCGAGTCTACCAACAGAACACGACACATGTATGGTAGCATTATTGACCTTATGAAAACCGTACCGTAGCACCTCGGCGGAGAATGTGTTCTTGTTTCTGCACGCAGTTGAGCATAAAGTTGAAGATAAGATTTTCAATGAACAAAGAAATTATGTTAGTTTTATACTAAAAAAAAATCCTACAAGTAGCCTAGTAGTTGGTCATGTCCCTCTTGGCTTTTCCTCTTGACGTGCCCCATGGATCTGTGTTAGTAGGTCAGTAGATAAGTGTATTGGCAGCGTGGATTTACTGACAGGCAGTGTAGCCAATAGAAACGCGGAATTCTATGATTTTTTAGCCAATGATGTGCTGATCCACAAAATAATGTAAACGTCAGTCACCTAGAATTCAATTCATTCAGTGCGTTGTTGGCAGTTCAGTTGCGAAATATTAGTGTTAACAATGGCATATTCATACCAGACATGACAGTACAATATGCTCTTTGTAGTGGACATCACGTTTGAAATAGCAAGATTGTGTAACATATGCCTACACCATAATTAATACACAATGTCAATATCTTCTTTATATGGATTTATTAGACAAAAAAAAAAATTAAACGCTATATGCTTTGAATTGGCACTGTTATGTGTGTGTGTGTGTGTGTTTAATTATTGGTTTAGGTCTTTACTCAACAGCAGACACTGCACTGAACGTCTAGCACCAACTTGTGGCGACAAAAAGTTCCTACGGTCCCGTCCTACATACTTAAGTTATTCTACAATACTTTTTAAGTGATTAGTCTTCATTCTACTCTACATTCAATCATTTAATGGTAATTGTTCTGTATTATTATTAATTTAATATGATTAATTATTATTTAATCATCTGGACACGTAGCCCACTCATGTCACAAAATAAATTAGAGACATTGTGATAGCAGAACTTTGAATGCTTAAAAGTTATATGAATTTATAATCATGTAACTATCATATTTTATGCAAATTCAGTGAGGGGAATTATACATTATTTTCTGGTGATGTCTGAAGTGAAATACATTTTGTTTTCTTTGTCTTTATATAATTTTATTGGATACTCCATGGTACACAATATGCTATATGGTTTTATAACTGCTTAGAAAAAACAAACATCTGGTGGCAAATATAGTCTTGGTGTAACTATCACAAGTAAAATACATAATTACAATGCAATTACATAAATTATGACTCTTTAAAATAAGGTACAAAAGGTTGTGGTAGAAAAATGTCAAAATCCCATTAGAAAATAAGGCATATACAAGCTCAATAATGAGTATTCTTTACAAACACTATCTTGGTACCTTCTAGTTATGCCATGTCTGTCCTCTAGAGTGTTTCTCAAAGTGGGTTAACATTTGTATTTTTTAATTAACTATTTATGGTGGTTTATATAACAATATTATACTTGTGCATTAATCACTTGTGTCTTAGGGGTCAAATGGGTCAAAAAGAAGTACTGCTCTAGACAATTTGGCAGATACAATATTGGTATATCTATAAATAACTTCAAATTATTATTCAAAACATTTAAAATGTTTTACAAACTCTTGTCCAAATACTGTTTATTATAAAGCTGTGAGCTTCTACACAATTATACATTCGACCACATGTTGGATAAGCTACTCATCAGATGCTGTCACCCACAGTATATTACTCAAGAAACTGTATCATGTTGCTTAGCAACAGAATGAAAATAATTTCTTCTGAATGGCTTTGTAACATAATGAAAACAATGATAATGCCCCGGCGGTCACGTACACAATTACCCACCCGCTTGCAAGGGTAAAAAGACACTTGGGCGTTTTGATATGTAAAGGGTTAATTTTGTATACCAAATAGCAGTTGTCAGGGAGGGGGGTTGTCAGGGACGGGAGTTATCCAGTGGGGTACAGTCTGTCATGGGTACAGTCCCTATCATGGTCTTACATGTACAGTATGTATCTTTGAGCAAGCTGCCAAATCCCTACCTGCTGTTATAGTTCCTACTGTAAAAACCCTTTAGGGGAAAAGTGTCTACTAAGCTAAATTAATAAAACTGCAATCCTGGATGTTGAATCTTGAGGCACGTTTTCCATTCAAATGCATCGGTGACAGCTGACAAAAAAAAAAATAATAAAACACACATTCAGTCAGTGTCTTGTCCTAAAACATTCCCTTCATTTCTGGTTTTATTTACAACAACAACAAAAAAGCTTTGTTTGCATAGTTTTCTCACTCTGGCGCGTTTCCTGCGATCTCAAGCAAAACCCCCGTCAGGCTTCTGAGGAGTGCACGTCTATATTGTCACTGTGTGGAGGGTCATTGTCACCTAGCAACTCTGTTTCGGGCACAGCCAAATCCTCCTTTTGATCCAGCTCCTTCTGGGATTCCCCGTCGGCAGTGTCAGCGTCATCGGCCTTGGCGTCGTCGGTGAGCAGAGCCGCTCGCTCTGTGGCAGACGTGTTTGAGGGCGCGGTGGTGACGTAGCCCGTCGAGGTGGACCCGCTGCCGCTGTGGTGGGACACCGCCTTGGCGACCATCGGCGGTTGGTGGTGTATCTGCTGGTGCGTTAGCTGCATGGGGATCTGCATGGGATAGAAGTTCTGCAGGTATGGGTACGCGGGCATGGCCTGGTAGCCGTTGACGGGGATGTAAAGCTGCGGGGGAACCATCGGCCGGTGCATTTGCCCCTTCATGGCCATGAACTGGGGGTGGGGGTAGGGCGAGATCTTTTTCGGGCTGGCGTAGCGCGAGGAGTTAGCCGCGCTCGCGCTGACATTGCTAACGGGGCTGGTGCTGAGGGAGCTGGTCTGCGTGGTGTTGCTGGCGCCGGAGGTCTGCGCCGAGCTGTTGCAGTTGGACACGTCGTCCCACGTGCGCAGGCGCCCGTGCACGTCCTTGAAGCGGGGCCTCCTGCCGGGGTATTCGCTCCAGCACTCCAGCATAAGCGTGTAGACCCAGGCGGGGCAATCGTCAGGACACGGCAACACCTGGTGGCCGCGCACTATCTCCACCACGTCCTGGTTGGAGTAGCCGCAGTACGGCTGCAGGCCGTAGCTGAAGACCTCCCACAGAGCCACGCCGTACGACCAGATGTCCGAGTCCGTGGAGAACTTGCCGTACGTGATAGCTTCTGGAGACATCCACCGGATCGGGAGAGGGTTGGCGCCCATAAGGTTGTAGTAGTCGGCCGAGTACACGTCTCGAACCAGGCCCAGATCCTGGATCTTGACGCTGAGCTTGTCGCAGACGAGGATGTTTCGCGCTGCGAGGTCCTTGTGGACCACCTGCTGGCTGGAGAGGTACTCCATGCCCGCCGCCATCTGAGTCGCCACGTGGAGGAAGTCGGCCTGCTCCAGCGTGGACTTCACCGTCCTGCCATCGTCAGAGCCGCCCACGTCCGAGTGCGGCGAGCGCATCACCAGGAACTCGTGCAGGTCCCCCAGGCCGGAGTAGGCGAAGATCATGCAGGCGGGCTGCTCCTTGGTGACCACGCCCAGCAGGCACACCACGTTCTGGTGCTGCAGCCGCGAGCGGAGCGCCACCTCCTGGCGGAAGTCCTCGCGCAGGGCGGCGTCCACATTGTCCTTCAGCGTCTTGATGGCCACCGCCTGGGTGTGGTCACCCGGCGCCGGGCCGTACAGGTGGCCCTTGTACACCTTGCCGTAGCGGTCCTCGCCAATCTCCTCCATGAAGCACACGGCCGACATGTTGATCTCACGCAGCTTGCCCTGACGCCATAGAGAACACAGACATACCCTTAGAATTACATGGAAGATACTAATGCCTAATATATGAATACATCATTAGATATTGAATATGTAATGTTATTCATACTTTAATTATAGCTTATGTGTTCTTATCTGGTGTCTAGGTGGGTATATACAGTATAGTGTGTGTGTGTGTGTGTATACAGTATATATATAAATGCTAAGGCTTTCAGGAATAAATATTATGGCACATCTCTATTATCAGCAGTGAGCTGCAGAATAGGTTACAGCGTCAGTGGTCAAATTACAGTGTTACGCTGAGGCCCAGGATGGCCCGGCTCCCTTAGTTCTGGCCTAGTTCAATTTGAAATCACAGGTTGGAGGGGCCATTCATTCATTTACTTTGGTTTTATTGTCTTTGAACTGTTAGAGAACAGACAGAGTATGTGGCAGAGCCCTTCTCAGGTCTGATTTTATAGACCTCATCACAGATATTAACATAAGAAATGTATGAAAGTTTTGTTCTCGTATTGCCGGATGTGCTACCGATTAAGCCCTGACTTGTATTTATTAGGTTTATGTGTTTCTCATTATCAGCTTCCCTGTGGCGATTAGAATGGTCTGTTAGAAAATCCTTATCCTCTCTCCTTAAAATCCTTGAGAATTTTCTGGTTGCCGTGACTTTCTCGTTCATTGTCCCACACAGCCACACAGTTTTTGTGCATTGCGTATCAACCAAGATTAGATAGGCTATTGTCTAGTAGGGTAACCTAAATAGATTACCGTTTTAAATTTGTGATAAGCCCAAGCAAACCGCACATTTGGACATAGTTGTACAAAAGCTGAATAAATGGCAATTGGTGAAAATAAATTCAAGAAAATGCAGGAAATTAGGTGTTAGGTGTTTTGGGGAGGGGGGATGGATACATCCCCCCTCCCCAAAATAACATCTGTAAGGTAGCTATCCTGATGCTAGCTAACCTGGCGCTAGCTATCTTGATGCTAGCTAACCTGGCGCTAGCTAACCTGGTGCTTGTGCTGGTTCAGCAGGGGCAGCTCCATGTCCTGGCTGGGCGTGGCCGTGAGGTGGCGGCGGGGGGGCACGTCGCCGGGCACCTTCTGCTTGTTGCGACACATGCAAACCAGGAAGAACAGGCAGGCGATCACAAACGGGATGGCGATGCTGGGGATGAGGATGTACAGGATCTCCTTCTTCAGGTTCTCCGGAGGCTCTGGGAGTCCAGAGGATGCCGCTATGTTATTTAGGCAGGGTGTCCTGGTTTGAATAATAAGTCATGCAAGCTATATGGTCCATGTATGAATGTACGTATGTTTAGTCACACTGACCCCGACACATTTACTGGAGCAATATAGGACACCATCTGTATCTCAACCTGTATTGTTTTTCCAGCCTGCATCAGGTGTTATTACATTATTGGCCTGAGGATGGCACTAAAGAGTTGAAAACAAGGGGCTCTCTAAGCATGTATGCAAAATAAACACATTGAGCCATATATTAATATATTGTACTATTAATATACACTACGCATGTGTGTGTGAAACAGTGAAAAAATATATTTGTAGTGGAATTAAAAACGGTGGAACAACGGTCTTGTAGCAAAGGGAAAATGGGGGTATTCTAGCCCATACAAATTAATGCCCAGTATAACCACTGACTAACTGGTGAGTGAGGAAGCTCCATAAACAAGGCCTTATTAAAGTTAGCCTTGGCGTGTGACCTGTGATGTGTGTGCGTGTGTGTGCGTGTGTGTGTGTGTGTGTGCACGTGGTGAATGGGGTACGCTGCTGTGAACCCACGCGGCAGGGACACTCACTACAGGGGTCTAAGTCACACAGGTCCACTCGGACCTGGGGGTCCAAGGTGAAGCACCAGGGCCCCTGCATCTGGCCCGCGGGGTTGCGACAGAAGTTGTGGCCTCCCCGCAGTTCGGGGTACTCCATTGGCAAGAAGTGATGGCTGTGAGGGTACTGGACGCTCCAGGGCTGGCACGGGTGCCCCGACTTGGTGTGGCTGACGATGCCTTTGTATTCATCGCCGCTGCCGTTGTAGCAGCTGTGGTCTGTGGGAGAGTCTGCGGGACACACTGATTGGTCAGCACAGCTGGAGCAAAGAGGCCGTTCACACCGCGTGCGACCGCACTGACGCCATGAGCGTCACATTCATTTAACTTTCAGCCGATAGTGGTAATAACTAGTACTATTTAGAAATAGTTGTACTTTGTGGGAAAATACATGCATTCAAACAAACGCAGTTAACACGCCTGCACTGTTTGTGTAACTTGGCAAGAGGATATGATTCACAACTGGTTTATGTCAACACAAACGTGTACACACTATTCTGAACTATAACAAGATTAAGAATACTGCACTTTCAATGGTCGACGGAGCATAGAAACTACATGTATATTGTATAGTATACAATCACCAGTAAACATTATAAAACAAATGTTTGGTGACTGGCTGAAAAAAGGTTAAAATATTGTATGTTTTTCACCCACAGGTCATACTTATACTACTAAGCATGCACAACGGTTGGCTTGCATCAGTGCAACAACACGATTGGCTGAATGGATTAAGATTGGTAAGGAATAAAGCAGACAACTGGCTTTTTTATTCCTACCGCCAATTTTGCAGTTACGGACTATCAGCGGTTTTCAAACTGTGGGTCGGGACCCACAGTTTGGAATATACTGTATATATAATAAAGAATATCAATGAAAGGCTTGTGCGCTTTACTATCGTGTTGTTCCACTCATTGGTCGTGAGTAAGGCTGCAGCAAAATAGCCTACTTGTTCCTGATTGGATGAAATCCTATTTAGCCGCCCGCACACCACAGATTCAGGAGCGCTCTAACCTCTAACCCTAGCATTAGATAAAACGGATAGGTTTTTTGTACTTGGTGTTTGGTGGGTCTCTGAATAGCTTAGTCCTTTCTAGATGGGGCTTGGAACAAAACATTTTGGGGAACCCCTGCTCTACACAATGTCTCTGGTGCAGCGTGTCTGTGTCTGTGTGTACCTACAGGGGCCCAGCTTCTCAACAGGAACACCTATTCTCATGCAGGAGTTGGCATCTGGCGAGCCCGGGTGGGGCAGGGCATGGCATTTGGGCAGCTGCAGTTGCATTAGGATGCGGGGGTTGGAGCGGGCGATGGTGTACTCGGCGTGGCACAGGTCCTGCTCCAGGGCCTCACATTCGTCGCGGCACAGCAGCCGCCGGCGCGGACCCCGCGGCCCCCGCGCCTCCTCGTCGCACAGGGGGAACACGAAGTGGCAGAAGGAGGGGATGGCGAACTTGGAGCACTGGTCTGATAGGTGGGTCGAGGTGCCAATCATAGTGAAGGCCGCTGTGGGTGTGTGTGGGAAGAAAGAGTCCGGGTTAATTCATCACACTGTCACAACAGGAAGTCGTGTACATGTCGGGATTCTTTTCACAACGTGCACATTTTAACTAGACGTTATTTAAAGGCAGGGTCAGTCATTCTGGAGAACGCTTGCTAACTTTGCTAACAAATCAAAATGAACTCCCAAAAGCTCTCCCCCACAGATTTAAATGCATTGCAAAGCCAAGAGCTTTGTTGTTGTGAGCGGTATTCACCACTTTGTTGATGTTCCTATTTACGGAGCCAGGGCTGTGTAGAAGTACCAGATTATTTTGTCAGCACGCACAGAGAATGGTAAACTAGCGAAACACAAGGAGATATTTGTTGAATTTTACAGTTTACTAGCTTACAATAGCTGACTATACCTTTAATTTCTGGTTCTCCAACTCAAAGGTGGACTTATGTGTGACCTACGCTAATGGACGAGTTTGGCTTGTTTTATAAAGACCCACCCAGGTGAGGTGATACAGTGAGCCATTCCCAAACGATGACACCATTCCCAACACCACCATGCTTGGCTGTTGGTATGAGACTGTTGTTGTGGAATGCAGTGTTTGGTTTGAACCAGACATAACGGGGCCCACGTCGGCAAAAAGGGAACTCTTGAGCCATTTTTGGCTTTTTTTTGGCAAACCTGACATGTGGCTTGACCATTTATGCTTTTAACAGCCTGACCTTGATGTGAATCCTACTGTTACCATGTGTATTTGTCAAGGTGGAGTCTTTAAACAGTGACACCACATAAAGGCCGTCCGAGCAGGGATGCCTGGGGGATTATTCAGAACCTTATAAATTACTTATGTTCACATGGAACACAGCAGACGGCAAACCGACCCTTTCTGGACGGCGCAGCATAAAAGTCCAACGGAATGGAATGGCGGTTTCTATGGTGGTGTCGCATTGTTTAAAAATGATTTAATAATAATAATATATTCAACACAATTATTTAGTAGCAACTGTTTTATGTAATTATTTTTCCAATGGTATTTTGTATTCTAAAGTTGCTGCACCAAAAATATTACCTTCTCGTTGTCTATGTTTTCTCCATGTGAGGGAAGAGTGAGGAGCTACGAACATCCGGTTGAAAATGGCGTCGCGGAGGACGGCAAAAAGTTTAATCATTTAAACTTTCAACTTTTGCCGTTACCGCTGTCGGCATTTTTTTGCCGGCCACAACCGATTTTTCCGTCCTGTTCTCGTCCACAAACATGATATCTGGTTTGCCGTCTGCCGTGTTCCATGTGAACTAATGGTACTGCACGTGTGCTGCATATTGAAAGCCAGCATCAATTTTTACCAGAACTTGTAAATCACAGCAAATATACTGTATATAATTCTAGGTATTTTAAATGACAAAATCCACAAATGCACAAATCTTTCCCATCAGTGTTTTCCATTAAATGTATTGTTTAATCTGAACCCAGATACATGTGTACAACGTGTAGGGACATTAAGTAATCTAATACATTTTTTCTCTTACCTGTAATGCGGTTTTCACTTTCCCCCTGCATCTGCAGAGACTCAACATAGATGCTGCGGTTTCCGATGAAGCGGGCACAGGCAATGCCTCGATACGGCTGACAGAAACCTTTCTCACGCGTTCTGATAACAAAACAAAACAAAACCAATATTAAATAAATTAGAATAAAATGAAGATCAATAAAAATGTTTTACCTAACCCTAACTCTAAAAGAAAGAGTCATGCTTGTTGTTTTGTGCTAACATCTGTTAAACAATTTCAATAAATAACATGCAACAAACTAGTTATTAAGCATAGGTTGTGAAAAACAGGCCTCTTGCAAGTATTTGCCAGCTCCACTGTTGCGTTAGTATAATCCAGGACATTTCGATATGATCTAGACTGGTTTTCAAACTTTGTTTTGTGTTAGTATAATCTGTTTGCATTGGGTTTAGTCACTTTCCAGTCTGTCAAATAGTAACCAGATTTAATGCTAATTCTAAATCCCCATAACAAACTGTCTGAGCCTGTTCAGGCAAGTACCTTTTCTTACTGTTGTTTGAATTCTGTTCTACACTTGCCTTCAGACTTTTGCATTATTTATTGTGATGTGTCTGTGTAAAGATGAGAGAAAGTGAAGGCCATATCTAACCAGAAGACATACATGATCCTGCCTAGAGGGCATTGTTTTATGCTAAAGAAGGCCATATCTAACCAGAAGACATACATGATCCTGCCTAGAGGGCATTGTTTTAGGCTAAAGAAGGCCATATCTAAATCTAACCAGAAGACTTACATGATCCTGCCTAGAGGGCATTGTTTTAGGCTACAGAAGTAACCAGATTAGTATAAATCCCCAAAACAATATGGCAAAGCCTAAAGCAGGAGTTACATTAGATAAACCAAATATACACTGGATATACAATTTTACACCGTTTTAATTCAGAAAGTTCGAGTAAGTCTTATGATTTAGCCTACTTCCCTGTTTCTTGGTATTCATTAATGGGCTCTAACCACTAATGATGCTTTTCCGCCGCATGGTACTGGCTTGATTCAACTCAACTCAACTACGGTGTTCTACTTACTTAAAATTGTATCTCTGGAATCCTTTTAACAAAGGTTAGGTTTTCAGTCACTACACTTGCTTTCTATTTCAAAAGAAGAAATGTATTGGTAATGTATTATTGAGTGTTTGTAATGAAGTTAAGTCACATCGACTATTCTATAGAGACTATTCTTTATGTAAGAAAGTAAATCAAACTGACGTTTGCCAGGTCCCAGACTCATTTCCTGTCTGTGGAGTTTTCCACAGACAGACACATATAGAAAATAAACATTGTTTTATCAACTCCGAAAGATGTGAATCATGAGTGCCCTCTACTTCCCAGTTTCTATGTGATTGAATAATAGAAAGACCAGATTTACAGAAGTCAATGATCCAGCAATTCTGCACACAGACCATATTAAAGCAAACCCACAAACCTGGAAGGAAGATGTTTTCAAAAGGCTGGAATAAAGAGTCTGGTCTGGGAATGATTTTAACTACAGTGTTTTGACATAATCTCAAATCTGTTGTTTCATTCCATGGACATCTTTTAAAGGAATTCCAAGTCAAGCTTGCTCTTCACACGTAAACCTGTCATACCTAAATTTTAACTCAAAATGGCTAAATAGGCAAATTGTTTATATGCAAGATGACACACAAAGATATATGCATAATCACTACTTAATCTAGTTTCATTCTACAGTTTAGGGCCAGACATTTCCACATTCACATTCAGAGGAGGAATACATTTCTTTCTATATAATAGTGTTACAGTGTGCTTATATTCAAGGCAAATTAAGTTTCATGCCATATACTGTAAGTGGACATCGCACAACAATCGGCTACAATGGGTCTTGTGGGGAAAGGGGCATCGGTCTTTGATCTGTATTTGGTTCTACTTATGTGAAGCTAAACCTTCTGTCTGCATCAAATATCTGGAATCTATAATTACATGTCTTGGACAGGAGAAACATCAAAGCGATAATGTGAGCAAAACTGCGTAGGCCTCAGCTACACATCTGCCTTGGGCACACAAGGAGCTAATTTATATGAAATATCTAAGGCAACGTGTGTCGAAATACACCACATATTATTTACCACGCATCGTTTCTACAGAGCACATAGTGTAGACATGCATTTCTGTCTCCATCTCAAATTCCTCGCATGGAAAAGGAACATAGCTGTAGCCAACTAAGAGATAATACCAGTTTGAAGCTATAATCAGAAGCACAAGCAGAACAAGGGCAAGAGATTCAAAGATGCTGGGACATCCTATTCGTGGTGGCCAACATATACAAATATCAAGATGGAAAAACTCCTAAAGCATATGCCCTTTGCTCTACAACGTGGACCACGATAGCTGGTATCTGTTCTAAGCAAAAAAATACTACAAACTATTCTAAGGCATACTGAGCATACCATGAACCTGTAGTCCAGGTGTCTGAGTCCTCAGTAAATGATATACTAGATCCTGACAGTCACCAGATGCCTCTAATGACATATGCTCTGAGCAGACTGGAACTGTTTTGGTCAAGAAAGGTGAGATTGGCCAGAGAATCTGAGCAGCGAGAGCGGTAATCGCTCTACCGCACCGTTGTGATGAAAAGAGAGCTGAGCCGGAAGGCAAAGCTCTCTATCTACCAGGCAATTCTCGTTCCTACCCTCACCTATGGTCATGAAGGGCGGGCCATGGCCGAAAGAACAAGATCACGGGTACAAGCGGACAAAATGGGTTTTCTCAGGTGGGTGGCTGGCGTCGCCCTTAGAGATAGGGTGAGAAGCTCAGCTATCCGTGAGGAACTAGAGCCGCTGCTCCTTTGCGTCGAAAGGAGCCAGTTGAGGTGGTACGGGCATCTGGTAAGGATGTTCCCTGGGAGCCTCCCTTGGGAGGTGTTCCAGGCACGTCCAGCTGGGAGGAGGCCTCGGGGAAGACCCAGGACTAGGTGGAGATATTATATATCATGGCCTGGGAACACCTCGGGATCCCTCAGTCAGAGCTTGCTAATGTGGCTCGGAAAGAGAAGTTTGGGGTCTCCTGCTGGAGCTGCTGCCCCCTGCGACCCGACTCCAGATAAGCGGGAGAAAATGGATGGATGGATGGATGGATGGAAGGAGAATGTCACTTACTCTGGTTCTCACCCCTCGCTATATTCATTATCAGTACAGTGAGGTGAGTGAACCAGGTGCATTTTCTCAATCTACGAATGGCATTGACGAGCGCTGCATTCAGATATACTGTATACTAGCATTATTTATGTTGATGTGCCTTGTCAAAAGAAGCATTTTAAAAAGACAAAGAGAAGCCTTATATGATCCTGCTTCGAACAGACCTTGATTTGTTAGACCTTGGCTATCCACCCAGCCTCGACATGCAATCCCATTCTACAAGTCAACTAAGTGCATAGCATTATTGTAACTTAATGACCTATATCGCAAAACAATAGTTTAACCTGGAACATAGTGCAATTTAAGAGTAGACAAGCTCCATCATTCATTGTAACTGCTTCAGAATTGATCCAGACCAGGAGACAACCTTGGAAGCTTCGTTCTTGCAAGATGTCATTGCAAACCACTAGACCACAGCACCTCAAATCGCTGGACAGAGCAGCTACGTCTAGATGTTAACATGGTCCACGTGACCGACTTGGAAAAAATGCACATGCACAACACTTGTATCAGCAGTTGTATCGATAGAGAGTTACTGTATAACTGTATACCGAAGCTCATCTTTAACTTCCCATCTTAGTTAATGAGCATCCATTTTGGAGGCACAATATCTGTCTACCTACCTGTGTGTGTGGCTTCTAATATGACAGGAAAACGCTAGTTCTTAGTGAGAGACAGTAAGAGGCATTGAATCCAGCTAGACTTCAGGAAACAGATACCGCGATTTAGCTATGTTGTGTTAAACATAATCTGTGAGGCGCTTATGTGTTCAGGTGGTGTGAATGAGATTTAGCAGAACACTGAGCTGTTAGGAGAGCACGTACAAAGCAAGATGTGTTACATACATACAAGCTTAGCGCACCGTGAAACCTGATATCAGCTATAATATAATTGCAAAAACATTGACCAGGCTCTGTCTCGCAACCCCCAATTTTAATAAAACATGTTGGAGAGGGACGGCTATATTGTTAGTGCGCTGATGAGATAAGCTGCCTTGGAAGACGTTTCCAAAAACAGTTGGTCACAGTTAGGCAATGATTCAGCATTCTTTCCAGTTCACAGCGGCCCTGTCCAAACCACAAGCCAGCGTCGAGCCTGCACTTCCCTACTCGCCTGACTCAACCTACTCTAAGCCAGAGAACTCTCAACCTACGGAAATAAAAGAGGGAAAAGTGGATATGTCCATTTTTGACGAATAGCGTGAATGAGCAGAGCACGGGAGCTCTCTGAACTGAGCCTTACACGTGGTCGTCAAGTTATGAAGGTGAGATGCTATTGAGCTTGTCAGTGCACGTTTATGCTGGCTGGGCCTCTGGCATGAAAACACAAACACACACACACACACAAATAATAAGTGAACATAAAGACGATCACTTACGATATATCAGGGCCATGCGTAGGTAACTGTCCTGTGGAACATAGTAAAATCAACAGATATTCTTGTTACAGTTGGATAAATCAAGTAGGTCTTCTCACAATCTATGCTAACAATAAGAACAGTGTAAGAATACATTATGAGCCTTATCCTTTACTAAAAGGGTCAAGCTTACCCAGTTTCACACGAAGCACTCCTGTGACCGTAATGGTTTTGATCGAATTAGAAGCCACACATTGGTAGTAGCCCGTGTCTGTTGTGTCTAGGTCCTGAATACGGAGCTTGGACCCCGCCTCCGTCCTCCGGATCGTGATGCGCACTTTATCCGGGACGACGGGGGCGTCGTTCTTTAGCCAGCGGACGGTGGGTCGCGGGTTCCCCATTACCTTGCACTGCAACATGGCTGTCTGGCCCTGGAAGTGGGTGATGTTGCTAACGGGCTCCTGGAACTCCAAAAAATAACCTTTGAAGCAGGAAAGGCAAGGGGTTATTGATGAAACAAGGCGACATACAGTGTTATTGCTTGTGTGATACTGTTTAACAAAACAGTTTATTCAATATTAACAGTGAATTTAATCGTGCTGTCAAACACAACATAGTTTGGTTTATATATAACATCTGGGGTATTACACAAAACCATTTTAAGTCTTATTGTGGCCTAGGCTTTTCTGTCTGAAGTGTTATAAGCAGGGTTAGGGTCATTCTCAAGAATGTTGCCTAACTTCAAGCTCAATTTAAAACCAACATCAGTCAAATAATAATTATAAAAGTGTATCTAAAAGTGTACGGCCTCGTCTCCTTCATCAAAGCGTTAAGAGAACCACTGTCTTGGAGAGCAGTAGATCTCCTGCTGCTTTCAGAATCTCACCAGTGTGCAATGTGCTTGCCAGCTCACTGCATTCACTCCCCCCCACCCCCACTCCATCCACACACACACACACACACACACACACACACACACCTCCCCTCTTCACCCCTGCCCTTTCAGCGTCTGGGCACACGGTATCTCTGAGTAAGCATTGTGTGGACATCTGGAAACAAAGCAACCGTATCTTAATAATGTAGCAAATCTTTTTCCCCCTCTGACCCTAGAATCCCTCTTGCCCGCAAAAAAGGACCCGGGCTGTAAAATGTGGAGTTGCTGTAAGAGTGAAGCGGGACCCAATGAAGGCAATGTAATGTACCCGACATAGGACAGAGAGCTAATCCTCTTACTGCATATTGTTTTGGTACACATCGACACAGATTATCATTGTTTAGTGAAAGCTGCATATTGCGCCAAAATGTGTTTTGATTACAGAATACACAAACGACAAAACATCTTTAAGCACATTCCCAGAATTCCCTGAGTTGCTAGTTGATCCTCTGACACGACACGTCAATGAGAGAGTGCATGTGTGTTGCAGAAACTGCTAAAGTAGCGCCAGAGGTGAGAAATATCACAGTGCATACAATCCCACCTCTCTTCACCTTTCTAGAAGGGTTGTGTTGGGATGGGGGGGGTTAGAGAGAAGGAGGAATGTGAAGAGGTGGGGGATGGTAGAGCAGAGAGTTTAAATGAAGACGGGACACAGTGTTACTGCAAGACAGAAAAGTGAGCTCAAGTTAAATAAAGTTACCAACACATTCGACTGTAGCCCGGCCACCATACTGGAGGCCAAGAAATGTGCTAAGTGAGGGTGTGTGTGTGTGTG
>JAODUH010011353.1:0-29131 GCA_027564835.1 Typhlichthys subterraneus | reverse complement strand
TGACTGACTATAAAGAATAGTTCTACATGTGATAGCCACGAACAGCCTCCATTTATTTGTGAATGTGTCTGTGTGTGCATGGATGTGTGCGTGTGAGACCGTGTGTGCTTGTGTGTGTGCGTGTATGTGCGTGCGTGTGAGGCCGTGTGTGTGTGTATATGCATATATATTTGTGCATGTGTGCGTGAATAAGCCTGTCGACTGTTGCTTTTATTTATCGTTTACCCCCTCCCCATCAATTCACTTGGCCTCTGTGTTTGCCATACTGAAGTCCCAGCATCACGAGGAGGAGAAGAGAACCCTCAGCCGAGAGATCATCCTGCTTAACAATCACCTCATGGAGGCCAAGATCACCATCGATAAGCTCCGAGAGGACAACGTGAGTGCAGATACACTTTTTAAGGACTGTCAGTTGATTGAAAAATGTAATTGCATTTAATCACACGCATTAGGCAGTTCATCGTGATTACCTATGTGCATATTGTTACCTGTTCATATGTTTACCGGTCCATTGAAAGGTAAGTTATACTGTTATATTCTTAGATATGCCAGCTAAGGTTTATGCAAATGTTTGTTTTTGTTTTTAAACAAAAATTGGATTTGCCAGATTTCTAGAAACCCTAACAGGTGGATAATTTAACATAAAATATGCAACTAATTCATTGCAATAAACTACATAAAGCGTGCGATTACATTTTTCAATCTATAGACAGCCCTACTTTACCGGTGTTTGCGTTTTTAATCAATTTTTTCATTATTTTAGGCCGGTCATTAGTTCATGAAACGCCAGGCTCTGATTGGCCGCTGTATCGGTTTTCCCTCCAAGGGACCCATGCATTCGCTCAAGCAAATATACCTTCAACAGGGGTAGTGGAAAGGGTTGTGCACCCTAAAATGCTAAACTCCAACCAGAGCTAAATAAATATAAAATATAAAAATAACAGTGTGACGCCAATGGAGGTTTGAAATTGTCACCTGGTTCATGGAGAGGCTAAACCTATGGCACAATAGTTCCCGGAAGTGCTTGGTGGGCAATTTGAATATATATATACAGCTCTATAATTTAATTTTTTGGTAATTAGTAGTCAATAAATTCACCGATTTACATTTAAAATGAAATGTATAGGGTACCTTTAGTATTTAGGCCGGGAACTATTTTGAGGCTCCACGATCCGCCATTACTGTGAACAAAACGGTCCATTGGAGTAAACGGAGATGGCGTACCTGTTCTTTCCATGGCTCTGACTCTGACTACTAGTTACAATACACATTGCATACAATTTCTTTTCTCCTAGCAGATGTTCAGTCCTGCTTCAGGGTTGCACCATAGACAGAGGAATTGTGGCTAAACCTTGGGATTTATTAGGATATTGTATTCTCGGACTGCATTTCCAGGGTCACTGGGAGCTAGAGATTGGGTGGTTGAGACTTACGTTCAGAGGCATGGGGCAATCTGATACCTCACTGTGTTTGGGGGGGGGATTTTGTTTGTATATCTACCTGAGCCTTGCAAAGGCTTTGGAATTCTCTCAATGCTCCGCTACACTGACTTGAAAACTCCTCTGTCAAGAAGTATTGTGAAAATCCCTTTAGATTGAGTCAGGCTGATTGGGGTCATGAGTTTATTTTGAGTTTGGGCACAAGTTCATGCTCTCGGAGCTGTCAGCAAGACAGGCATTTCCTCCAGAGCGCAGCAGGTTTATATTTGGGGGGTAAGGCATTGGATGGAATACAAATTGCTGAATGAAGAATTAAGCTTTATACAGTTCACAATGAAGAATGATGTCATAGTTTATATCTTAAAATAGACGCGAGACCGTACACCTTGTATTACTTGACATTTGCATTAACTTCATAGATATGATTTTAATTTGTGGAAACCTTTTTAACAGATCATTGAACAGGCTGAAACCACAATGACATTCCAAGGAGAAACACTCCACACCACTAGAAGTGATTTGTCTTAATTTTACCCCCCACAGTTTGTTTGTTATTAACTATAATTAGAGTCTCAAACAGTTAGCAACACAACTAGAGGTGGAAGAGAAACATTTCAGAACAAGAAATGTGCTATTGGTGGGAATATAACATTTCAGAAAATGCTAATGAAATAACAGACTTTGTAGAGTGAGATATACAGTACTAGTGAAATCGAGTTGTGGAATTACTAAGCAATAGTGTCATCTCCAGTGAGGAAAACAAGCCGTTTCATACTGACGGACTGGGTACCAGTTTCTTTGATTAACTGGACCAGTATGTCTTTTAGTGGCGGAGGGCTTACCTTGATTGTGTGATATGGCCATATCCATAGTTACAGACGCAACTAGTATAATCTGGGTTTATAATACTGCAGAAGTCTTCTGAGGGCCTGACTCAAACATGATCTTGGGTACAGACTTTAAAAACGTGGTCTTGGTTGCGGGCTAAGTAGAATAATAAACCAAAACCAACAAACACAGCAGCCATGGGTCTCGTTCATATCAGGCAAGATGCTCAAGAATTGGGACAGTCTCTGACTCCTAGCTGGTTTACAGCATTTCAACTGGTCAAACTGATCAACTGGTTTCTTTACCCTTACTGTAGGTTATTGCTGCTTTGTCACTACCGTGCTGTACACCGATAAAGACATTTGTCTTCTGTGAACACGGTGATGGATAACCTTTTATTTTGCAGGAGCTGTACAGAAAGGACTGCAACCTCGCTGCTCAGCTGCTGCACTGTTCAAAATCGCACTATAGAGCTCATAAAATGTCCGAGGTGAGTTTGGTTACTGCAACACTACTAGAAACAGACAAGAAGAGACGGAGTTGATTTGTTACACTTGAATGTATGGAGGGGTCCATCATAGACTAACAAAGAGCAATATTTATTGACTTTTAAAGACCATTTTAAAATGTCAAGTAACACATTACTTATAAAACAGTGTGCATTTAATGTTTCATGACCAGAATTTCCCGCTAATATGCCAAGTTATCCTATGCAGCTTTAAAAGAGTCATTGTTCATTCGATCCGCTCTAACGGGTGCAACTAAACTGACAAAGGAGCTGTCACTCAAGCGGGGTCTGTACACACTCGCATAGTCCGGAGTAGAGGTCTTATCAGCCCCCAAAATACAGCGGACAAACTGTTTCAGGCTTGTCATTTTTTTGTATTGCAGTGAGGCTGCCCTTGTCACAAAGGTGCACCATGCTTTATTGAGTTCTCGGTTTCACTGTCTGACAAGTTAAGAGCCACAGTGTTCACATATGGAGACTTCGCTGAATGTAATGAAGAGCTGCTGTCTCAAGTGCTGTCTGTCTGGATGAGGATCCGGTCTGTGCTCGCTGAATAGATGATGTGGATGACTAATACAAGTGTAAAAGGGAACACCTTTTCAGGGCAAACGTAAAGATCAAATTTAGTGAAGCATTGCAACATATTCTGTTATTTGTTTAAATGCCGTTAATTAAACGGCATTCATCATAAATACAGTTTTTGTTGCAAAATAAATAGGAGGCATTTTATGCAGTGATATCATCACTTGAATGAAAATTATACAAATGATAAAAATGTGTATTACATTATGTATCAAAGATTAGCAGAATCCCAAAATAGTGTAAACATATAATAAATATACAGTATATATTTACGCTATAAGCCCCACCCATTAATCATCCTACAACCCTGTGAAGGGTCACGATCCACACTTTAAAAATCCACTGTACTAAAATTACTTTGTGATAACAACAGTCAATACATGGAAAATCAGTCATAACAAAGCCCAAAGCCCATTTTTGTACATAATGGGGCAATAATGGGAAAAGTGCATCTTTGTAGCTTCACATAGATTAATATAGCAGGCCTATGCAATATATAACTATTAATTATGATCCATCTGATTCTGTCGGTGCTGAGCTAGCTAACAGCGAGTACATACAGTGCAGTAGTTAGACGATATAGCCTCACCTACTTCCTCATAGTCCCTTAGGGAGAGGCACCAGATGCTAAATATAGCTGTGGCTTAAAACATGCTGGTTAGTTTATGAATCTTATAACACAATTCTATTTCTTAACAAAGCCAAGTCAGTATTTTTTTATCTTCCTCAAATCCCAGCTGGGGACCCAGAGAACTGGTTTAATTGGAATCTCAGCTATTCACCGTGGAGCCAGCATATTTGAATCGAAAGGAGTGATAATGATACAGCGAGAGAAAGAATGTGATCAAATACGATGAAGAACAAAGTTTTAAATAAAAAGATTTTTTAGATAGAAAGAGATCATTTATAATATGAAACCAACAGCTCCCCATAACTCAGTATGGATGGCAGACAATGAAAGGACAGATTTTGTCAGGATAAAGAGAGAGGGAATTCAAATCACATGGACAGGAAACATTTGTATACTGTAGTGTATGCTGGAAAAAAACTATTTAGGCAATAGCCAATCATTGATGTGATATGTACGGTATGTTGTACCACATACTGAACGGTACTTTTGATAATATTAGCCCTGGGGGAATATACATATTTTTCTAGCAAGCATGTATGTGTACATTATCTATATTCTTTCTCTTTCACTATTATTTCTCCATGTTATGGAATGTGAAGTAATAAAAAGTGAAGCCAAATTAATGGAATGACAAAAAGTGAAGGTGTTAGGGCCACACAGAAAAAAACAAATCTCAACATGGCAGACAAGAAGAAGAAAAAAACATTCAGCAAATTTCAGATGAGTTCATTAGGAGAGGCGAGTAGAAAGTCCCATGGGGTCCAAAATCTGTGCTCTATGACGGCTGGGAAAATGAATTACTTTTCTGTACCAGAACCTTAGATTAGAATCTGGGAGAAACGGCACTAAAAATACTGCCAGCGCAGATGCAGTGATGATTGTAGAAACGTGTCATGAAAGACCGCAAATCCACAAACAAAAGCACAATTGACGAAATCTCTGAAAAGTCTCATTCAGCAGTGATTGCCGTTGTTATCTGGATTGTGTGATCCACCCTTTGATCTGCACTGTACTGTTTCCCCCCAGCCCCCACCCCCCTATACAACAGTGATATTTTTATCAGCCTCTTTTTATGCCCGTGTAAATCTGTCTCCCTCAGCTTCCCTTGGATTTCCAGGAGCGTGTCAGCACCCATATGGAGAAGCAGAGCCGCGGTGCCGTCGGCTCCATGGCGATGGGCCACGCCGCCTATCCGGACGCCGTGCCGACCTCCGTAATCGCCAAGGTCCTGGAGAAGCCCGAGCTGGGCGGCGGCGGCCCGTTGAGCCGCTCCCCTAGCCCCCAGCTCCAAGACGGGGACTTCCTGCCCGGCGGCGTTGGCACCGACCAGCTGCACCGGCGCACGCCGTTCAAGACGTCGGACTTGTACTGCAGCGACACGGCCCTGTACTGCCCCGAGCGCTGGCAGGACACGGCGCGCCGGCAGAGCGTGGACCTCCACGGCCCCACGGCCCTGATCCAGCTGCACGCCCACAACTCCACCGACAGCAACCCGGACGAGGAGGCCTACCCGTCGGGCAGCTTCTCCCACCACGAGCCCCCGTCATCGTTCTGCGGCCACGACGACTTCGGCAACGGCTCCCTGCCGGCCTCCAGCTCCTACTCCAGCGTCAGCATCGCGTCGGACGAGAAGGGGGGCGGCGGCGGCTTATCCTCCTCCCACCACGCCCTCTACGCGGACTGGAGAGACTACGGGCGCAAAGGCGCGTCCTCCTACAACAAAGACTGCCCGCGCTTCCCCAAGGCCCACAGCATCCAGCACATGGCGCCCCCCAGGAGCCCGCAGAAGGCCGGCTCCCCGGCCTACACCCGGACGGTGTCCTGCTTCAGCGAGCCGTACCACCCCAGCACCCCCCGGAGGCTCCCGGCCTCGGACCGGGACGCCGCCGAGGACGAACTGAGCGGCCGCTGGAGGCGGCTGAGCGTGGAGGACGTCAACACCTTCTCGTCCTCCTACGCCCCCGACGCTGCCGGCCGCATCTCCCCGTACAGCTTCTCCGAGCGCCACCTGGCCGTGGCCAAGGCAGGGGCCCCCCTCTACAGCAGCTTCCAGGAAGGAGATGACGTCTTCCACAGCGGTGCGCTGGACCAGTGCTTTGCCATGGGCACCCTGTCGCCGGGCCGCGGCCCCAGCCCCGAGCACCCGAGCCTGGGCCGGCGGAAACAGGAGAAGCCCTCCCCGGCGCTGTACCGGGCCAAGGGTGACAGTCAGGACTCGGTGTGCAGCCTGTTCCTCTCAGGGAGCTCCAAGGAGAAGGAGGGTGGCGGGGGAGGGGGGGCGGCAGCCACGACAACAGGCGACAAGAAGGACTACGTGAACCTGAGCGCCGACAGCTCGGCCGAGTCCTTACACCAAAGCTCCCTGGAGGCGTCCAGCCTCCAGCACTACCCGTGCCCCAGGCCCAACACGCGGCCCCGGCCCAGCTCCAGCTCGGCACTCAGTGCGGGGCCGGCGCTCCCAAAGAAGACCTCGGCCCGGTACCAACGCTTTGGAAGCACGGGTCTGACGAGGAAGGACAGTCTGACCAAAGCCCAGTTGTATGGTACGCTGCTCAACTGAGTTGGGGTGGGGTGCGGGGAGGTTACGACAAATGTAACATTCGTTTTATGCATGATGATAATGATTCCTAACTTACCCCACGGTATTGTCTCCATAGTCCCCTGAGGTTAACAACACATATTTTGCGGGACGGGCTGTTAAAATGTTGTTTTATGTATCTTAGCCAAGGCACGATTCATGCAGTCTACAATGCAACACGTTGTTGTTGATGAAGTTTTTTGTTTTAAATATTGAGATTATTATGCCAAGACATGGTAGCTATTTGAGAGAGCAGCTATTTAATGTTCTTTGTTTCATGATATTTGTTTTAAATTATGCAGTTAAGAGCTATTGGACCACAGCAAAACAGAAGTAGCTACATACATTAGTGTTTGTAACCTACTCCATCTATATAGAACTAGGTTTTTTCAGTAAAACTACATTAGTCCACACGTGTACAGTAAAGATAATTGTGGAACAGGTTGCAATGGTCTGGTACAAAAATGTGCATCTCTGAATATCTAGATTTAATTAAATAGAAAAGGGAAGGTTATCCATTATGGATGGAGAACTACATTGGTTGCAGGTCATTGCCATTTTGTATTTTTATTGAAACTAAATGCATGTTATATGCGGCGTACAGTATATAGGTAAGCTTGAGATACTGTAATATTTTCAGATCAACTGTTTTTACTTATGGGCAAATGCTACTTATAGAAGATAACGTTTTTTTTTTTTTAATTCAGCTACAGTTCCTGCATTAATTAATAAGGAATATGAATTATAGCATTTCTATTATTTACAATGAATACCCTTGTCAGCAATGCATGGCATTAATAATAGGTTGCTCAATGCAAATCTCTCAAGATCGTAATGCCACTGTTGAGCTGTATTGTACCCTCATACCGGCAGGACACTCGTGACTTTGCCTTAATTCTGTTCAGCCAATGAACTTCTGTTCAGCATCTGGCATTGTATTGTGCATACTTAATACGTGTGTGTAACTATGTGTACACTGTGCTGTTACAGTATACTACTATAGCTACCAGGAACATTTCTATTCTGACATAAATCCATGAACCAGCTGAATAAAACATAAAACAAACACTTGCTCTACTGGTATATAGGCAGGGTAAAATTAGACCTCTCTTTAGGCAAACTGTGTTTGTTGTGTGAAGTATACACACCATTAGGACCAATGAAGTGTATTGTATACAGTAGATGCAACCCACACTTAAACCACGCCTAGCACAATACAAAGGGGCTTGTTACTGTCAGTGAGCCAGGTAGCTAAACAGAACCGGCCTTATGCTATATGCAGAGCACTTGTTCTCCTCTCCCTGTGTGAGTGTGCTGCTGACCTCACCTCGGTCCTCTGCTTGCGTGCGGGCCATCCGGACAGCTATGGTTGCTGGCACGTGAGGAGGACACAATGTCACTGGTTCAACTTGTGTGCTGTGCCGGCGAGACGCAACCTCAAGATTCCACTGCCTTGACAGTTTTGTATAGGTCTGAAACAAGTGGTGACAACCGGGCTTATTTCCGCTTAAAGGATCACTGCTCGATGTATGGTCTGTGATTGCAGCCAGCGTTATGAAAACCTTGTTGTTTTGGTTTGAAACCTCAGAGAGCACATATTCCTCCAGAAAGAAGAGGCAGTCCAACGTCATTCTGTGTCAAAGGCAGACATTTTGGGTTCTCTGGGCTTTATAAGACAATCGAGCAGTGTACGTTTAATAACGGTTACACAAATGTCCAATTATTCTTCATGAATACAGTTGAAAAATCTAATTTTTACCTCTCCCATACCTGCAGATTTGGGCAGTGGCTAAAGGCTGTTGGTTATGTTGAACTGCATCTCTTCCATTTGACCCTGACATGAAGGGGATTTGTTTTCACAGTGCCACAGTAAAAAAGGCCAGTGACATGCCAATACTTTATGATTTATAGACATCTTGGAGATAGACATCTTGAAATTCAACTTCCACTCTACAGGGAGAATATTTTTTGCTGTGAATGTTATGTATAAAAATAGAGTATACCCGTAATATTTTCTATACAGTTTCAGTTGATGTTATATTAATCTAATGTTTGGACCTTGACTTAGGCTGCATTTGTTCTGTCCTGTGTTACCTCCGTCTCGGGCTCAGGAGTAACAGGGAAGTGGTCGTATATCTGTCAATATGTTTGTCCGTCTGATGCATGAGTATATATTTTTGATGTATGTTTATTTACTGAATAAAGAGGTGTGCCGGGCAAAACTTTCACAATCTCACATTTATATTACTTTTATACATTGGAAAATTGGTGTTCACTAGTTTTTTGAAAGCTGTAATTCTTTTTTTTTTTACTTTATCAATGTTGTCCGTTAACATAGGCCTACTTGCAGAAATATCGGCATATCGATAGTCCACTGGGGCTTGGTAAGGTTAGTTCCTAAAGCAATAAAACATACATATTTTATCAGTGCCAGAGAGAGGTGGATCCCAGAATTAAAAAACTAGTGATGGCATAATTCTGTAGCCATTCAAAGCCAAGCTATTATGTATTCAAGCTAGCCAAAACCAATGATCAATATCTGCCATTCAATGTCATCTTGTTGACATTTGAGAGTAGTTTGCTTTACTTTGACAGAGATGTTTTAAGGTTCCACAGTCTCTTCCCTGTGTCGTACCTTTAGCTGTACCTTTAACTGTCAACCTGACACGATGTATCAATTTTAGAAATATAAAGGATATCAAAAGGCAAAGAGAACAATTAATATAATTAACATAATGTACTAGAAAATAATTCAACAAATTGTGGTAAACTTTTTTATTTTTAACAAAGAGACTAAATTCAGACTAATATTCTGAACTGGAAGGTGAGTCCCCTTGATGTATTTGAGGTGCCAATCAGACTTCAAGCAGCCAATCAGGTCATTGTGTATTTAACTGATAAGACAGTCATCCATAATGCACATCAACAACTGACTTCAAAATGTCAGTTATGAGAATGTGTTCTTTGATCCTCTGTGACGTCGGCGGCGCACCAAATATACTGTAACTCGCCACCACGAAAGACAATGGACAAATAACTACAGTGTAACGGTAAACTCTTACACCTACGGGGTCCAAGTAATAATAATAATAAGCCATGGTGTCTGTAACAATGGGAGTGGATGGCTCCGTATTCTCTTTTGGCGGCTCAGTGCCAGACCTTAATCTCGCCGGCCCAGTCGCAAGTGGCCGCGGTGGCGGGCAGAACTGGATGCTGGGAAACGCACAGGCAGGGGTGGCTGTGCGCCTGGACCGCAAGCAGCGTGCGAGCGCTCTGGAAGTCGTAGAAGTGGGCGTGGCCCGTGGAGCTACCCGAAGCCAGGAGCGTCCCGTCCGCGGAGAGTTCGCACCGCGCCGCGTATCCCTCCACCTGGGAGGAGAGACCATGGTCAGGCGAGTCGCGACCTTTCTCACGCTGGGTTTCCGTTAAAGGCAGAGTCATGCATGTATACCCGTGGTGTCTTGTTACTATGGAAACCAAAATGTGGCAAGACAAAAGGGGCAATGTGGAAATGAGATTTGATACGAATAACTACATGTAGGCCTACACAATACACAGAAAGGCATATTGATATAAAGCAGAACTTCCAAATGTGCTAAGTAATAAGGAAAACATATTTTTTATATATATATATATATATATATATATATATATATAAATAAATAAAACTTTATCTTATTCCTTTTTGAATACTCCATTGATCTGTAAAAACAAAATAGTCTTCCCTTCCATTTGTACAAAATATTCTGACATGGAAATAGGAGTGATGTCATATGTTGCCCAATGGCACCACGGTAGTGTAGATATGGATTGCTGTCATGGTGCTTTTAAATTGGCTCCCACGCTGCAGCTGACATTTCAGATTACCAAAATAGCTGTAATTAGCATTACAGTTTATTAGCATGAGGCTTTCATTGACTTAATGAAACTCAATGATAAAATGAGAGGGGGAAATGTCAGGCTGACCATAAACGCCACTACTACAGCTTGCATGCTTTCAAGAAATAGCAGACAGTTACATCTTAGGTTATTTCTCTATTGAACTCATTTTATTTTGCATGTTTTGGGGGAAAATTTAAGGTATGTTTTAGATATTTCTTTAAAAAGATTTTGACATTTATTATACTTAATCTTCATTTTTAATCATTAATATATTTTAAGCCAGGTAATGGAGTCAGTCAAATGCTTTGAATAGAGAAACGCCATCACCATTTCTCCCCCTCTAGAGTTAACCACTGCTGCATCTGTGCCACTAGGTGGCAGTATAAACTCTTACAAAACGCAGTTTTCAGGGGATTAATGTATAGCACTGCCTCACCTTCATCTGTGTTGTGTGGTCTGTCGCCCCTGACAACAAAGGCCTCCACTAGGGCCCCACTCCCTACTGACCTTGTGCCCCTCATATCTCCTCCTCTTGTTCATCCGGTAAGGGCGCTGGGAGGAGAAAACTGCGACGTAGTTGCCGTTGGACTGAGCAACAAAGGTGTCCTCCGTCGGATGCAGCGCTAGGCTGGGGCACGTATACTTCTCCTGGAGGTCAGGAGCAGGGAAGAAAAGAGAGGCTGGCCTTTATGCAGGTCCACGTTGCCACCGCAAATACCGTGCATGCAATGTCAGCAAGTCACTGAACACAAGCAGGATCAGTACATTAGATGGACATTAAACATTAGGCAATGTTACTGGCCTGACTTGAAAACACATGCACGCACACACACACACACACACGTCTTTACATGGTAGATCTGGTTGGAGAGCTTAGCTGTGGTCCGGTAGTCCCAAGCGATAAGGGTGCGTTCAGCAGAGTCCCTACTAACAGAGTCTGTGCTCGTTATGAACTCTGCACCGCCGCTCAAGAACAAGATGTCTAAGGTCTGCTGGATCCCGGCTTTGTAACCCTTCACCACCTGAAAGCCACACAACAGACATTGTGTTGAAAAGGATCACAAACACACAGTACTTGTCAATAAGTACTGGCAGATGCATATAATAATAATGGCAGATTCACTGTTTTCATCCATATTGTACAACAGTATGGATGAAAACACTCAGTCAGTGTGAAGTCTCGAAATAGAATAGAAGAAATAAACAGGAAAGTAGCATTGATTGCACGTGCAGACTTAAGGGCATTTCAAATCACAGAAATGAGCTATAATACTTTCAGTACATTCCTGCCCTGGCAATGTTCAAAGCCTTGTGAGACCATTCTGATCCTACGAGTTGCATAATTTTTTCCGCTCTATACAGAACAAACGGTCTGGAAATGCTCAGGACCCGGTAAGTGAACCACCGCCCAATCAAAATCCAGGTGGGTGGCATGATGCCTGGGTTTGCAAATCATCCCAACCTGAATGGAGAGTTAGGAGCGGAACAAATGCTGGAGCTTGCCAGATAGATCGGGTCTACGGTGAACAGTGGTGTGTAGAGGGACAATTAGGACTGAAGGTGTTATCTGGACTCTTACAGTTAAAGCAAGTTACAGTATATCAAATGCCCTTGTAGGCTGTAGATTTCGTTAAAATACCATAACAGAAATTCACGATGCTTTGAGCAATGTGGCTAGATTTTAGGATTATATTTTGTAGCTGCTTTTAACGCCTATGTTATTTGTCTCAGTTTAGAAAATTTATAAATAATAAATTCAAATTCAATATTGAAATTGAAATTCAATTCAAATAAACTTCAAATACCGGTACTGTAGATTTGCACAGATATCAAATATCGACGAATAGAGGAAGATGAAAGCAGATCAAACAACGAACATAGGGTGGACAGTTGGAACAACCTTTAAGCTGTAGTGTGAAATGTCTGGCTTCAAGGGATTTCATGAGTAAACAAGTTATCTTTAAACTAAAAGAAAAACATGAAAATGTCATTCCTTAAAACACTACATATCTAAATAACATAAATAACTAAATAACAAATCCTGTAGCTATATTATACCGTATGTTTTTAACTCTAAACTAGTGCTGGGTAAACAATATTTATAATAATAATAACAAATAATTCTAAAGTTTGATTGGTACTGTAGTCTGCTCAGACACATTTTTTGCAATGTAAATCAATTTGGTTAGAAAAAATACCAACGCAAATCAGCATATCTGAAATGAGGTCTTATTTTCCCTAATCTCCCTTAACATCACTATTTGACATTTAGTGGTGAGCTGACACATATTCATTGTCAAGTTATTTTCTCTGCATCGAATGTTCTGGCACTCAACGCTCAAAAGGTTCCAAGTATTGCTTGTCCGCGGCTCATAGCGTTCTTCAGACAGCATGAAACGAGCAAATTTTAAAGGTTCTATACATTTATTAGACGTGAAATTATGTCAGGGATCAAAACCAGGCTGAACACTCTAACCACTAGCCAATCGGGTTTCTTGTATGAAATGTTCTGCTAGCACCTTGAAAATCATCCTCACATATTTGCTATACTGATTAGTTAAAGATGAACTGATCATCTGCTAATTAATTTGATTGACATCTATTGGCATTGTCTCTATTAAAAATATATTTTACAGTTAAAGTTATATAACTGTATGGCTTCCTCTACTCCTAACTTTAGTGACTGTATCTGTATTACAACTTTACATCATCTCATTTGGTCATAACCGCTCTCAGTCTACAATGTATCTACTGTTCCAGGTGCGCACGCTCTCAGGTCTGGTCTTTGTAGTGGGACAATTCCATCCCAGTGCAGGAGCCACACAGCCGAGAGCTGTGATTGACAGCCAGCCAGGATGCCATTACTATTCTATTTGCTGTGGATTGGTTCACATGCTCTTGGCAACCCGCATTGACACCTGCTGGCAGAAGCAATCCCTGCTGTATTAAAGCTGGAATAAGCCTCTAGGAGCTCTGGCCTTCTAAGAGGACATTGTATACCGTGGTGGACTACAGCAGGGGCTCATAAAGTTTTTGTGCCAAGACACACATAGAGAGGACTAATCTATTTAGAGACCCACCAAGCACTGGTAATGCCATTTTCAAAAGCATTCTGATACACTGCAGCCTCCTTTACAGGTACCTTGAGCTTCAAGTGAACAATTTAATCCCGAACTCTCAATCAAATTCATTACAGATTTGATCTATGAATATTAAAAGAGACAGTATTACTGTCAAGCAGAAGGGGGTGTCTCGAGAAAGTGTACAGTAATGCAGGCATGTATGAATTAAATTAATTAATGTAATGCTTGGTCAATCTTCTCTGGATAAACTAGCCTAATATTGAAGTCAAGTCAATGCTAATCTCACAGAGTAAAATAAGTAGGCTTCGGTTACTGCTTAAAATAAATTGAAAAATGTTATTGAGTAAATACAGCAGTGCATTAGTGTCACGCCGGAAATTACGGAAACAAACTTGAATGTCTGTCGAGCTCACAGTCTCTATCAGACGATTAGCACAGAGCACTAATGGACGGAAGAGGCCAATGAAGTCAATGTTGACTGACACATGTACAGTACATCTACAGCAGGGTAGGTAGGGTGAGATGTAGCGTGACCTTGCAGCTGCGCGAGTCCCAGGCCTTGACCTCTGGACTGTATCCTCCACACAGGAACACGCTGTTGTCACGGGGATGGAGCGACACACACATCACCTTGAACTGGTTGTCCACCTTCACTGTCTGCTGCCCTGTGAGAGGAGATACAGAAAGAGAGAGAAAGAGGGAGAGAGAGAGAGGTTTCTCAGACACATCAGCCATTTTTGAATCCTTACACATCTGTGTAAATATCAAAGCCTGATCATTTTATTTGATTTAACACATTGTGAGACTAAGTCTCTTTCGGTGGGTTTTCAGATTCTGTGAAACAGACATGTTCCACAGATAGTATTTACAGCTCTGACACACAGTCCTTGATCATTAAATACTTTTATGTAGAGCCTGGAATGTGAAGGAAACCGCCTCTCGATTCACCCCTCCCTGTAGTCAAAACTGCTGCCTTGAAGGTGCCACAGCCTGGGGAATATCACTGCTTCTTTCTGAGCAAACCATTTCGTGTGCCGTTTGTGTGTATTTATCATATTAATTTCTATGGTGTTAATATATACAAAAATATTGGCTCGCCCTTTATGCAGATCAGACTGACCCAGCATTTCATGCAAGTCAATAGCAAGATGCACACCATACTATTGGTAATTATTTATCTCTGGTGGCGTTAATTGGTATTTTGAGTATATTACATTAATTCCCAATACCTGTATGATCACTCTGAGGACACGCTATTTCAGCAGCAAACTGTTTTGGGAGTAAATTTACTTTGTTTCAGGCCATGCATTGTAGATTTTGCTGTCTTGGCACGATAATGACACGCCCACTTTCAAGTTCAAGTTCAACCCTTTATTTGTCCCCATGGGGCAATTGGTTTTGTCCACTTAAAGGTAATAATCAGCTATTGTAAGATAATTGTAAGTTAATACACTGTTTTGTCAAATTTACCAAATATCTCCTTGCATTTTGCGATCTTATCGTTCTCTGTGCGTGTTGAAAAAAGAATCCGATACTTCTACACAGCCCTGGCGCTGTAAACATAAATATAAACAAAGTGGCGAGAGCAGCTAATATCAACAAAGCCGTAGTACGTTTCAATGTGTGGAGTTGCACTGCAGACGCGGGGAGGGATATTATTAGCAAGCTTTCTCAAAAATGACTAACCCTGCCTTTAAGTACCTTTACCAACAACTTCCTGGAATTAGAACGAATTGTATTTTGTTGCAATGTATTAGTATCTTGTATCAACAACAATAAATTTGTGTAACAACCAACAAAGGCCTCTACTCAAAACAGAAAAATATAAAAAAGCACTTCATTACACACTCGTTTCGGCAAATTCCTACCAAGTCTTTCAGAAAGACAAACGAGTCACAGTTAATAAACTGTGGCAAAAACAGACCTGCCTTCGTTTAATGGTGGACTAGCTTCCTACCCAATTCGACACATTAATCCAAAGTTTTTGACTTTTTATTTTATGTGTGCCTGACTGGTGGGGGAACCATCTTAATTGGCTTACCCGTGGTGACACTAGGAAGGGAAACTCTTGTCATCTCAACTCAAAGCTCACGTTCAGAGAGAGAATGAGAAATCAACATGTCTTCCTATAATAAACAGCGCCTCGTCATATTTTAATTAAACCAGATTAATTAGCTTGGTTGGGAGCGAGGCGATAAGGGAAAGCCGCAGTGATCTATCCTTGTCTTATTACAGCTCTCCTCCGCAAAGTCCTTGTACAGAACCCTGTGATCTTTCTCTTGAGCTAGCATAGCTGAGTGCAGAACACAGGGTGTTATGGATGATTGCAAGTCCTGGGCAGAGTCCCTATAAAATGAGGAATATTGGGCTTCAGCGTAATATATTCTGTCTCATTATCAGATTTAGAAAGGCAGGGAACTTTGATCTTCACGTGGTTGTCTCGCTGTGCAAACTATGGTATGACACAGAAACTGTAAAACTAGGTGTTGACAAGTCATCCCTTATGGAATGTGGGTAAACAAGCAAAACTGTGTGCCACATTAAATATATCTTATAATGGGCATTTTTACAGTAGCTACCACTTCACAGAGTTATGAAACAAACATTATGCTGTTATTGATCACGAGGGCCTAGGAAAGACTGTGGTCCTGTGCAGCTCAAGAAATGTAGCTTTATACTGCAGGTATGAGATTTGAGTCCAACAGATAGGCTACTTTGGACCACAACAAAAATCTATTACTTCTTACTTGATCGTAAAGGCACCTGGAAAAGTAATTTGTCACTTGCTATAAGTAAGTTTTGGAATATAAGAGCTGTTAAAAAAAAAAAAAAAAGCTGTTAACAAAACAACTCTCCACAACAATATAACTAGTAACACAATTACTTTATAGGGCTGTCAGAATTTAATCGCGATTAATTGCAATTAATCACACGTATTAAATAATGCGTGTGTATGAACAAGATATGCCATCTTTATGCAAAGATTTTCAGAAAGATGGCATAGCTTGTTATAAAAAACCCTTTTAGGTGAAATTTTGAATAGGTAGAAATATGCAGTTTCTTAATCGCAATTCATTACCTAAAGCGTGTGATTAATTGCGATTATTCGCGATAAAATTCTCACAGCCCTAATCTTACGTAGCCTAAATATATTAACATTTGAAATAGGCGTAATCGTTTGGGCTTTGCACAAGAGCAACATCAATGTTGTCTTTAATGTTGGTTTTTGATCGCAAGGACACTACATTCAGCCATTGCCTGCAGGGTTCAGGCAGAAGACTCCAGTCATTTCAAATACACAAGCATGCACGCACGCTCACACATACGCGCACACACACACACACACACACGTGCACGCACAGACTGATACACACACGCACATGCACGCATGCATGCACACACACATATACATACAGACACACACACGTGCATGCACATACACACACACACACACACACACACACACACACACACACACACACACACAGCCACCTGTGACCGCCTGTAGTCATGTGGGCTGCTTTCCTAAGCCAACCTCTGCCAATCAACTTGGCCAAGGACGGCCTTGAAAGCGTTGCGCAACGGATGCCACTCAATGCCCTTCAGTTGAAATTCATTTATTCTGCTCCTCTGCTTCCTCTCTCTACATCTTTGTGCAAATGTATCCAGCCTCTTTGAATATGTTCCTCCAATCTTGTCTCCTCATCTGCCTCTCTCTCTCTGCCAGTGCACTATGCCCTTCTTTAAAGGAGCAACGCAAAAACAACAGTGCGTCTGATACATATGGAGCTAAGAAAGGAAAAGGTGGAAAGATGCTTTTATTGTCACATACACATACATACATGTTGTGACATTCATCCTCTGCATTTAATACATCCCTCAAGGGAGCAGTGGGCAGCCGCTGTGCAGCGCCCAGGGACAAACTCCAGATTGGAGCCAGTGTCACTGGTCAGACGGCACTGGCTGGAGGGGGAAACCTAACATGTTGTTAGATAGCAATAGGGGATATCAGCTGCATTCTCTGCGAAGGAATGCGAGTACAACCTCTACTCCGGCATGTCAGGCTATGAGATGAAGAGTTATTGATAGACAGATTACTATTTTAACCCTCTCTCTCTCTCTACATGCTCTCTCTCTGAAATGGTAGAGTTTACTACTCACTTGTGACAGCCTGTCTTGGAGCTGGCGGAGGGATATGGGATTGTACGAATTAACTCCACCAGAAAGGGGGTTCCGGCCGGAGTAGCGCATGTAGCAATCTGCAGACACAGGGGCCTTGGTACAGTACCATACCGGACATACAACAAGACGATCTGCAGCACCTGCTTGAGTATGCTGTGCATAAACAAGGGGTCGGAGGTCACTTGATAGCAAGCACCAGTATCTCATAGATCATTAAAGGGCATGCCAGTCTCTCTGTGGAGAGCTCATCTAGTGAGGCTTCTTTGTTCATTGTTTGTAGGGAAAAACCTTTGCATTATGAAGAGCATTAAAGATGCATGATTATGTTGTTTGGGGTTATATAGGCGGACTCCGTGAAGACTCCCTGGACAGTTCTCCCGCAATGTCAGAGCATAGTGTGGAGCTGCAGTACCAGTAATTATCTTATAATGGTTTTATGCGACAGTTTGGGAATAACAACTCAAGAAACGTGTATAGCGTGTATTCATTTCATCACAGGAAATGGTGCGGAATCATCATGCCATTATTAGGGGTGTTGGGGGCAATGTCCTTGAAAGGCCAGAGTCTATCTAGGAAGCCCTGTGAAAACGTCTTTATCTTGTCTGAATATTACTAGAATTGAAAAACTGCCCTATTAGATTATGATGAATGGCAATTATTCCTGCTGCGTAGTCAAGTTCGGCATCACTTTGAGGAAGTGACAATATTTTAAACTAAGCGCTCTCGTTTTAATCTCAACAGGCCGCCAAAGCGTTGTGATTGATGGGCGCGACTGCTGTAGCACGAGCGCAAACTACAAACATCTGCTTGTTTTGGCGGCTGTGGTTGTTGATGTCCTAGTACAAGGTCATGCTGGTTGCTCCTGTGGTGAGATCCATTATTGATCCCGGTCCTGGAGCTGCCCATGTGTTTAATAGGCTGCCCTAGCGAGTATCTGAAGGCTTTATTGACTAAATCGACAGACATGCAGAGTAGGGAAGTGCAATCGCAGGGAATATGCGATATAGAAACCACATGCTCTTCAAAACCATGTCTATGGCATTTTGTTGAATGGTCATTCACGGGTACAAATGATTAAAGCAGGGAACTAGGCAACACTGAGTAACGTGCATTACATCTACGTATAAACAAACCTTTAAACAGTAACTATACGTGGCTGTCAAAAACATTAAGAGCAGGGCTATGGCGTGTGCAATGCCAGGCAGGTAGGGTCTGCATCAGTCGTGCCGACGACCTTAGGAGAGGTTAGGAAAAACACCTTGCCTGTCTCAGCATCCGTTAACAGCGCCGTGTTGTCGAAGGAGCCAGTAAGGAGGCTCCGCCCACAAGGGGTCCAAGATGCGGCGCGCACAGCACCGGCATGGCCGCTATACACTTTCAAGCACTGGCCGCTCTCTGCTCCATGCCAGACCTGCCAGAGAGAGACACGTAGAAAACTTAAACCGGTTACCATGACATGATTTTACTGTAGACATAATGTTAAACATGGGCTTACTTTTGTAATACTCTTCGTTGTTTAATTTGTAATTTGTTAGTGGATCATCAGACTTCTTTGACATTGACAATAACTATTGACATCTCCCTTTGTCAGTTTTGATTTGCCTGTTAAGGTGGGACAACTGCCACCTTATTTGTGATTGGTTCGTTTGAGAATATAGTTTAAAAAGGTAAGATAAGGTATTCTCGAGAACGCTTGCTATCTTCGAGCTCAAATAAAAACAATATACCTGCGTAGCACCGCCTCAACACATTGTGAAGCACATTTTGTATGTTCCTTTTTACATAGCCAGGGCCGTGTATAAGTATCACATCATTTTGTCAGCGCACAGAAAACGATAAGATAGCGAAAGGCGAGAAAACATTTGGTGGAGTATATTATCTTAAAATTAGCTGACTATACCTTTAATTATTGTATGGACATAAGGTTAATTTTGTTATCATTGTTTAATAAATAATAATTGTTGAAATGATTTGTTAATGTGGAACATCAGACATCTTTTGAGAACGACCATAACTATTGATGTCTCCCTGACACTTTGCTTTGTCAGTTTTGATTTGACTGTTAGGGCGGGACAACTGCCACCTTATTTGTGATTGGTTCGTTTGAGAATACAGTTTCAATGACCTCAGCACTGGAACTTTAAGGGCACATGCCTTTAGTTCAATCTACTGTTTTTGTTTGCTCTATTAAAAGATATCTAATGCGGCCTTTTGAAACATTCTATCCAGCCCGCGGTACGCTAAAAATAATACAACATACAATTATTTGACAAGCTCTTCAGAACTGCTTTGTATACTGTTGCGCCTTAATACACTGTATTAAGAGAGACGAGAACTGACATTTTATTATGAAAAAGGTGTAGAAATATGCATAAACGTAATATGGAAGTTAACATTGTTAGCTATTTTGTGTCATTACATTTAAAACATTTTAGAACGTTGGTTAAAAAAGTTATGTAGCCCGCGATGTTCTCTGACATTTTCAATGTGGCCCCCCATTGAAAATAATTGCCCACCCCTGCGCTACACATACCTATGTTATGATGAAATGACTTGGCTAACTGCTGGCAAATTATGGTTCAATACACATCAGGTTGGTTTGCCTGTTTTAAATGAGAAGCATGAAAGCATGAACAAACTGAATTTATTCCTCATGCTAATTACCCTTCATGCACGTGCAACTGTTATTCCCCGGTAGGGAACAACATCTTAATTATGCTGTAATTTGTGAGGATTCCATGTTCCTTGACAGTGTATTACAAGAAAATGCATTGCTCTTAAAGGCAGGGTCAGTCATTCTTGCTAACTTTAAGCTCAAATCAAAACAGTATCGCTCGGCGGCCCTCCACGGCAACACACTTCAAAATGCATTGCGAAGCAAAGTGTGGTGCTAGTAGAGCATATCCTGCCTCTGCCCTCCCCTCCATCTCTCTCTGTTACATTATTGAGGAAGGCATGAGACAGCATGGCTAAGTAAAACACTCTCGGGACTAAAGTGAGATGTGAGTATGAAGTGACAGACAGACAGACAGACAGACAGACAGACAGTGACATATCCATCACGCAGCCACTTCCTTTAACAGAATACCAGAGAGAATACACAAAGCACAACATACAGTATATGGGATATAGACACAAGATGGAGAAAAGAACATTAGTACCAAAAAAAAAGTTAATATAGAACTAATGTATTAAAAACACATATCCCAACCACTGTATGTAGGCCACATACTATTTTACGAATAGCCTAGGGTAACATGAAATATGCAATATGACTTATAGTGCAAATTTACTGTAGCTATATCAAAATCACACAAGACATTATACTTTACATGCTTTAAGTGCTGCACAGCTACACAACACAGATACCTCACTGGCTGAGTGCTGTTCAGAGGCCACTGTGTTTGAACAGCAGACATACTGTAATGAGAAACCTCATTACCTCATCATTCACAGCCCGGACTACAGCCAGGGTCCCATGTGAGAGCGTGTGCACTGAACAGAAATAAGCACTTTGCTTGTCTCCTTTGATTTCACCGACCACTTCACAGGCATGCAGCTCAGGCTCATGCAGATGACTTGCATGGCAGTCTGCCTCCTAAATGACTCTTGGTAATTAAAATTAAAATTGGTAGGCATGTTATCAAGTTACAACCGCTGCCTTACACCTGCTGTAGCCATGGCGACAACAGCTGCAAACAGGCTTGAATAATAATAGCCTGACTGTCTGAAGAAGTAGTGTCAAACGGAACGCAGGAATACGCGGGGGGTCTTCGTAGAGAAATGCAACCACAGCCATCGACATAGGGCTAACCTCTTACAGGCGCTCTATACAATATTTTAAACATTAATATTAATATAGCAGCAAACAGCTCTTTTCTATGGAAAGATATAGTGGAGTAATTGCATCATGAACAGAAAATGCCATCCCACTCCCGCTGTGTGTGTGTGTGCGTGCGTGCGTGCGCGTGTGTGTGTGTGTGTGTAATTCAACTCCCCTGTTCTTTATTCTCATAGCCTTGCCTGCATGCATGATTGTGTGTGTGTGTGTGTGTGTGTGTGTGTGTATGTGTGTGTGTGTGTGTGTGTGTGTGTGTGTGCGTGCGTGCGTGCCTGCGTGTGGCCCACAGAGCATTTGTTTTGGTCTGAGATGCTGGTGCACTAAGTGTGACATCTAGTGGTAGAAAATCATAAAGAGGCAGTTTGAAGTGTAGCTTTGTGTTGTTGTACTAGCACATATAGCGGCACAACCATGTAGAATATAGAAAACAGGGCACACCCTAGCAAAGCAGGTTCAATGACACCATGACTCCTGGATGATAGCCTGTCTGACAGACTGAATGACATTTCAATCCTGCAGTTCTAGTCCACAGCCTCATTCGTTCCAGCAATTTGAAGCAGGAATTCAGTATTATAGTGTCACTGAAATATATAAAAAGAAATAAAAAAATAAACACACACGCACTCCTGACATAAAGAGATCTGGGGGGGAAAAAACTTTGTAAACAACATTATAAAAAATAATTTGAAATAGCCTACTCATCGGAGCCTCTTTTGAAATGGCTGAGATAGGGACTCTCAAGACACCTATACAGAGAAGGAAAAACACATGCTATTTCACCCTTTACTTTTTAAATTGTTCAGAAGAAAACACTGGCACGCCTCAGAGAAAACCCTGGACACAAATTCACTGAAGCCAAGCCTCCCCCTCCCCAAACTCTCCACCATCTGTCCAAAACACCCCCTCCGTGTGCCAGGAGAGGCAGCTGCCATACCACTGCGCTTGCATTCCTGTATGATAATGCAAATTCATTCATGAATATTTAAATGATTAATTATCCAGAGTCTTCGTAGGTTCATGGAGGCAGTGAGTCGCTGCATGGTGCAGTTTGGGATGCAATCTCCTATTGGGATGGAAATATTTAGTCAGCAGGCACAGGTATCACTTGACCTTTACAATGCAGGGAAAGGAAGGATTGTTTTGCTGTTGTGAGAAAGAGTTGGGAAGGGAGCAAAGGAAAAAAAGCATTTGCAAGCAGAAAGGTGGAAATGCCCGTGGGTCCTGACATACATTCAACTGACAGAGACAGATATGATTCTAAAGAAAGTGCCTCACGCTTTATATAAAGCATGTGTCAGCCGTAGATATAATCTGTCTTCCCGTGAGACTGACAATTACGATGAAAGCAGATAAGACCGTTGTGATTACACACGTACACATCTCTGAATTCACGGTGATAGATGTTTCACATTTTTTAAGCAGCGTTAAATGAAAATGTATGCATCTTCAAAACTTAACACTATAATAATGTAATTACAATAATGAAAACTGTACTATTACTACTAAACTATTGCTGAATCACTAGTAATAAACCTAAGAATGTGACTGATCCAGTATATTGCATTGTGGCGCCACCTACAGTAATTAAGTGGAATGTGACACCAATCACCTGACACCAAGTGGTCCAGACTACACTAGACTATTAAACTCTGCCTGCTATAGTCTCCGGTGGATCAATACTTGCTATTGGGCATATAATATGATACGTGTGAATTTCTATATATTTCCTGTAAATGTCACACCAAACAAAAACAAAATGTTTTTTAGGGATGCACCAATATATTGGCCATACATCAGTATCTGCTGGTATTCGTCTGGCTAGATGACCTTCACCGATGGCAGAGGTTGATATTTATCTGTTATGCTGTATTTATTTCACACTGGCTAAATTATAAACTGAAGAAGAGCCAGTAAGTGGTAATCCGATACCACACATAGGAGCTGGTTGGACAGTACTCTCGCATAGCGTATGAGGGCAACGTGTGCCGTGCACACGTGTGGTTTGTTTTCGAATGAAATAAAAGAAAATGTTGACCGTGTGGACCGTATTAGCTATCGGCCAAATTGTTATTTCCAATATTGGGTTCAGTATCATCAGCCTAGAACTTCACAATCTGTGCATTCCTAATGTTTTTCATAAATGAACAACAGGCTGAATCACTACTAACCTGATGAGCGATTAACAGCAACAACATCTTTTTTTTTTTTTTTTTAATCAATGAAACTAGGGCCTAGAAGAAGAAAAGAACAAGTCTAAGGAATACTGTTGCATGCACCATATTATGTTGTAGACATCACTACCTTGACTGTTTTATCCATGGAGGCAGACAACAACAGGTGGCTGAAATGTGGCACTGGGTTCCACTGGATCGTGTTCACGGGTCCCTGGTGGCCCACCAGGCTCATCAGCAGTCTCCTGGGTGTGCGTGCCCGGCCCGGCTCGTGGGCCAGGTAGGGCTTCACCTTCTCAGACACTTCCGAGAACATATTGGTCACTCTGGTCTGGTCCACTGGCTCTTCTCCCGATGGGCCACAGTCTACGTTCTGCACCGGCGTGGCAGGTTTATGTCTCTTTGGTACGTACGGTCTGATACCAGATGGTTCGGTCGATTGTCTCTTTGTCGCCGGTCCCAAAGTACGCTCTGAGGTCTGTCTGGTGGGCGTCGTGACTGAGGACGCTGACATGCTACAGGGAGGTTGCATTTCTCCGAGTGATATGTTTGGTGCCATCCCAGCACCCCGATACTGAATGGCTGTGTCAACGCAGCCCCGTGGCTGTGAAGGCAGGTGTGAAGCAATGCGTCTCTCTAGACGTGAGGTAGTAGCCAAAGGAAGATAGAGGGGGGGATTTCTATTATATTCGAGGATTGTCTGATACATTCCAGATGTGATGGGCAAATGACTTGATGTGGCATTAGAAAGCATCACGTCCTTGTCAGGTTTCTCAGGTCTACTAGAAACAGCAGGGCATATGTGAGGGGGCGATTCGTCATCGTCGTCGTTTTGATTCAAAGATTCAGATGAATCTGAATCCTCATAAGCCACTAATAAAGCCATTTCCCCATTTGATTCTGTTCAGAAAGGAAGCCCATTAGAGAACCAACAGTGCCATCTCGTGATTGCTTGCAACAATTATATCTAGCAAGTGAAATTCTGTGCATTACGCTTTTAAAATAGTAATTTAGCAATAGTGAATGAATCAGTATCGATAACTTTACTTAAAAGGAATTGTATTTGTGTATTTGCTTGGAGTCCACTTTTTAAATATGACTGTAGGCTACATTATATTTAACAGCTAGGGTTAACCATTACAATAACTGGCTCCACTGTATAAGCCTAATTTCTTACGCCACCAGATGTATTTACTATGGTACATGTACACTTATCTATCGTAATTTAATACAGACTTAATGGAGACTTACATTTATGATTGATACGATGATGAAGATCCAATATTGACATGTTACATGCTTACTATGAGTGTACCGTGTATTCTAGCATTATTACATGTGATATTTCGACATGGACGCCTGTAATGGTACCGTTACCGTACATAAAATATACCTCAAATGGTGGTCATAGTAGGCTAAGCAATAACTTAAGAAAACAGCCAAAATCAGTCCAACATGAATCCACTACCGGCAGTCAACATTACATTTTCAACGCAAAAGTAGATAGAACAGGATCTGTCCACAACGCATGTACACAACGTTCACAAGATAAAACTTTTATTCTGAAGACAAAAAAGGAAAAAGGAACTCTTCTGCTCCCACAGCGTTTTGCCTTTGCTTTATTTTCTTTATTGTACTTTTTTATTACGTTATTATATTCCACATTACTATAATACAATTCAATATAGTTAATATTTGTTAAATGTTTTTTATTAAAACAAAAACGACAACAACAAATAAACGCGGAACGTTACTGAACGATCCAGTTTGCCTAGGAATCATTTGATCCGGACACCACTTCATAAATGCTGGAGCGCTGGATAGGCTGATGCAAGGAACTACATTACTGCTGGTGCAAGTTGAATGAGTGAACTATCAATTGTGTAAAGATCATTATACGGTATGTTGACGTGTTTGTTTACTGGTTATAACAATCGCACATAGTTAATGAAGGTGTGCTGTCAATTAGTTCTTAACGTTAACGCGTAAGTTATTGTCATACCGTGAGTTAGGACATGAACTAGCCTAGGCCATATAAGCACTTGCTGGTGACTCCTGCGCCCACCAGTTAAATATAAAACAAGACGAAGTTACTGTCATAACTAGGCCATGATTATTAGCTGTTAGTGGTGTACAGTAGGGCTATGGCATGATCATGCTCGCATATGGACATTTTTACAAGACAGGTGTTGTGCTCAAAAGTGATCACCATATGAAAAAGTGCATTTTATGTTATATATTCTCATATTCTCAACTGTTAAAAAAATAGTGGTTTAATTATAATCTAGGGGCACAGAGCATGTGAAACCCTATATTTGATTAGGTAATAATATATTCTTTTTTTTTAATCTAGACCTATATGTACCATCAAGACTACAGTATAGTTCCCAAATATAAACAATGATCACTCACTTCATTGATCTATCACTTGGTGTCATGGTTAATTCTACACAGTTTGAGTCGCATCACTGTACAAACCAGTGACGGCTCCTGCTCAGAAAATTTGGGAGGGCAATGGTTTTAGTGACCCATTCAATAGCCTAGGTACATTAAAGTTATCTAAATCATTCTAGAGAAAGCTTGTCGATCAAAACAGAATAACCTCTTGCTTCCGTCAGAAGCTCTGCCCACCACACACTGAAAACACATAGCAAAGGCTAGGATATTGTTGTGTGGTGCGATCTTCACCATTTTGTTAGTGTTACTATTTACAGAGGCAGAGCTGATAGGCTATATCAGTGTATAGGCTATATAAAATATCAGATTTTATCCAGCACAAAGAAGAGGCAAGCAGCAGTCCAATGAGATGTAGCTTATTGTGAATTGACAGTGAAATCACTTTACTGTAGCTTTAAGTCATCTAGCTATTGTCACATTGCATTGTAGACTACAATGTTTTGTTAGAGTTTTTTTGTCACCTCCCTATTGCCATACCACTAGTCTACCCCTAACCAATTTCTGACCCAAACCTGAATTTAACCCTCAAAATAAAAAATGATTTATTCTATGTTCTATGTTGTTGTCCAGATAACCGGAAAGTAGTCTACCAATTAATCAAATAAATGTCTTAAAAAATGATGGCTACACAACACACTTTAGGTTGATAATAGGTAGAAATCTGTATAACAAGTGTTACAGACAGTCATGTAGTCTGTCATTGACAGCCTGTGTGTTGTCTTAGGGCGTACACTGGTAATGTTTGGAATTGCCTCCTCTCTCTTTCTCCCTTTGGCAGTGCGTCGCCCAATCGCCCTAATGAACAAACCGTCCCTTGTACAAACTACAAAGATCGTGATTTTCGGTTTTGTTATATTAAAGTCAAGTTAAATTTGTAGTAAACCATTTATTAACATTGTATTGTATACTACACCGTCACATAAGTCCTGATTCTGGTTGGAAAGACGCAGTTTTGAGCCTTTAAGCAACCTTAACGTGAGTAGATATTGGGTACATTTGATAGTATATTAGCTTTCAACCGCTGACTCCACCTAAGGAAAAATATCAATGGCTTGTCAACGTTTTCATATAACGTGAGGCTATTATGAACATATCGCTGGGTACACTGTTTTGCAGAGTTCAGGAATTTTTTAGCTCTTGTATGGACTGGTCTTAACACTATTTAATGCAAACGGCCACCAACCAGCGCTGAACTAGTGTTAAGCTTTACCTATCGCTCCTCTTTTTCCAATGTCTTCAGCCAGTTTGAAGATGACAGATTATCAAGGAGATGAGGTGACTGCAGGTCCCATGGAGCTCTATGAAAGGCTGACAGCACAAGCAGACAAAGTTAGAGCCTTGAAAACATCTAAAGCTGACAAAGTAAGAATACTTCACCATACTTGACTTGATCATCAAAGTATCTAGCACACGTTTGTTATTTTTTTTTAAGGGGATGTGAGGAGTTTGTTACTTATATTTAGTTTCAGCTGTTCAATTAACTATAATGTACACACACACACACACACACAGTGGGATCCCTAGGCGGAAGAACCTATCCTTGTGAGATCAGGATGGTCTCGCTTTAGTGTAATTCTTCTGCGAGACAGGCGAAAAATCTGTGACAGACGGAGCCAATCAAATGTATTTATTTGAAAATGCCTGTCAAACTGTTTTGATGGACGGCTTCCCATATGGATTAGTGTCTAACAATCCATCTGTCATGTTAGGAAAAACCCTGTTCTATAGGATGACATCTTATTTGTTTAACTGCTTTTATTATTCCAGGCAGATGTTGACACCGCTGTTAAGATGCTGCTCATGCTGAAGGTGGACTACAAACACATGACCGGCCAGGACTACAAAGTCGGCTGTCCGCCCTCAAAAAACCCTGTTGCTCATGACAACAGTCCAGCAGTGGACGGAGATGATGACGATACAGTAGACCCTTGGACTGTCTCCACCACCAGCGCCAAGGGGGTAGACTATGACAAACTCATAGGTAATGCCAAGAGAAGTGTTAGTGTACACTCCTGGATAATTATATTTCTAGGAAGATATTTATCCTTTCAAAGTACACTTTGGGAGGATATAGTACATGCGCAACAATGACTGTTGCCAGTTGCCATGCAAGGTTCAAATTGAAAGGATAATTATGTTGACAACCCGTTCATATTACGTTTAAAATGTTTTTCTTAAGCCATCGTATTCTAATTGATTTTTGTTTGTTTTTTCCGTAGTGAGATTTGGCAGCAGCAAGATTGATAAGGAGCTTGTGGACAGAATAGGGAGGGTCACAGGACAGAAACCTCACCGCTTACTACGAAGAGAAGTCTTCTTCTCGCACAGGTAAGCAGAGGCCAGAATATACAATATGATAATGATAGTAATGATAATATTAATGATAATAATTCAGTCACCGCCATAAATGACTTCTTTATGACTCCAGGCTTTTAGTCTGAAACCTGTCCCTCTTCTACCTACAATTGTTTCCATTTTCCCCAGAAATGGGCAAATAATAAATTTTAAATGTATACTCTTTGAATGCACTTTTTGCATTTGTTCTCTTGCATCACAGACGTGCACATAGTTGCACACTGTGTGTGTGTGTGTGGATAAGAGGCCACGCCACAAATCGAGGCGTTTCCCTTTTTAATTGACCTGACCTGACCTTTTCTTGTTATATATTGGTTTGTGTGTGTGTGGTAAGACGTCCTTCCTCATGCCAGCTGGGGGAAATGAACGCATTTCTAACTCTGCTCTCTACCTGGCAGAGATATGCACCAGGTGCTTGACGCCTATGAGAAGAAGAAGCCTTTTTACCTGTACACTGGCAGAGGGCCCTCCTCAGAGTCCATGCATGTTGGACACCTGATTCCTTTTATCTTCACCAAGTGAGACTTTGCTGCCCCCCCCCCCGCCCCCGACGGCGCCGGCCTTCGCCTACCCTGCCTCCTCCAACGGCGCCCT